>OZ014452.1:15244296-15468706 GCA_963966035.1 Acleris laterana
AATTTGTCGAAAATTGTGCTACGTGCAAAGTAGCCAAATCTAATTCGGGCAAGGTGCATACGGAGCTTCACCCTATTCCAAAAATTGCAGTGCCATGGCATATGGTGCATATTGATGCCACAGGCAAACTTAGTGGGAAAAACGATAAAAAGGAATACGTGTTCGTTTTAATCGACGCATTCACTAAGTTTGTCCTGTTGCATCATACTACAAACATCGATACGGTGAGCAGTATAAGGGCTATGAAAATGAGAGTATCGATTTTTGGAGCTCCGACTCGTGTCATCGCCGACCAAGGTCGTTGCTTCGCGAGTGCCGAGTTTCGCGAGTTTTGTAACTCGAACAATATGGACTTGCACTTGATAGCAACGGGTAGCGCACGGGCAAACGGGCAGGTAGAGCGAGTCATGAGCACTTTGAAAAACATGTTGACGGCTATAGAGACTGACGGTGAGCGCTCATGGCAAGATGCACTTTCTGATATACAGTTGGCATTAAATTGCAGTGTTAATAGAGTCACGAAGTATAGTCCATTACAGCTGATGGTAGGCAAGGTAGCTAGGCCTCTTGATCTCATGTTAATGGAAGAGACTGATCCAAGCTTCGACTTGGCCGAGGCTAGGGAGCAAGCCGTTATGAATATTGACAAAAACGCGACATTATGATAAGGCCAGGTTTGATAGATCAAAAGCTCAAGTCCGTAATTTCACGTTGGGTGAATACGTTCTATTGAAAAATGAAGAACGTAATCAGACCAAGCTGGATCCCAAGTTTAGAGGGCCTTTTAAGATTGTAGAGATTTTGGATGGGGACCGTTATAGGTTTCAGGCGCTAAATTCCAAGCGTAGTTGTAAATATGCCCATGATCGCTTACGAAGTATGCCACAACAATATGAAGTACCAGAAGTTGAGATTGACGTATCTGATCCGGAGTGATAGTAAAAGATTTCTGATGAAATGTGTTATTGTGTCAGTAGTATAATGATTATGTGTTGTTGGTATGCCGTTACGTTTTCGATGGTAAGGAAGAGCACAGGTGTGCTGTTGCCTTGGGCAATTAATTGGTGAGTGTACCTTTACCAGTCCAAAAGTAATGAAGGTGGTGTTCCGTTACCTTAGAGGTAATGATGATTTATTGTGTGTGTGTACCTACAGTTTGGCTGTAGATGGTGTACCTACAGTGTGACTGTGGATGGTGTTCCTACAGACCTCACTCAGGTTGTAGATGATGATGAGAGTGCCTATAGATGATCGTGTGCTCACGATGTGTTGATTGTTTGTATTGGGTGCTATAGAAATTAAATGTGTTTTCTATAATGGTGTGTTTCGTTCATTCTTATCCCTTAAATGGGGTCAGAATAGGCCGAGCATGTCAGAGGCTCCTTGTTTGGTTTTCTTTCACAGATAAGTCCCACGAGGACGTGTGACGAGCAGGACGGCCGTGTCGGAGTGGAGCCATCTATCAGAAGGCTAAAGCAACAAGTGGCGCCACCTAGTAGTCTAGTTGATTTGATTGTCGATTTAAAACAAGGAAACGTCAGGTAGTTGCCTGGGTGAAATCAGAGATGGCGTTGCGTATCGTCACGGTTGACAGTGACAGCTCATCAACGAGAACTGACAGTTGAAATATGGCGGGAACAGGCCAGCGGGCGGGCATTATGGTGGAGACATTGGAACTGAGCGGTCGTGACGTGACGCCATCTTTGGGATCACCGCGTTTCTTTGGTCATGGTGAATCATCATTGTTAATCCGTTTAAATTAAAGCAATCACGTGTTATTTTGTAATAAAGTTAAGTGTGATAATTACAACCATTGATCAGCTATCTGGACGTGTTCTCATTTTGTCGCCCACGCGTGTATCTACCCCCAAATATGGACGATAATGAAGATGGTCGTTTTCACGACAGTGCGAGTACGGAAAAAGGCTCTGGTGTTCCACCAGCAGATCAGGGCCTTCCTCCTCATTCGTCAAATTTATTTAATAATATCTTTCATTCATTATTTCGATACAAAATCCTCGCTTCGTTAACTTCAATCCACTCTCGTATAATGCAAAAGGTCGTTCCAGGTCAATTTTATTTACAAAATTATGTAAAATGCCTGAATAAAAACATTCCTCTCTACTAGCTGCGTACACTGTCCCCTGATATTCATTTATTTATTTAAATCCATACGATCCCACTTAATATTATAAATGCGAATGTTCCGGGGTATAAGTTAAGTATATAGAAGATATTTTTCATCCCGGAGATTTGGACAATAGTCATCAACCATAAACGACTTCAACGCGGACGGAGTTGCGGGCAACTGCTAGTTACAGCTAGTTATAGAACGGAAGATTGCCGTCATGACGTATAACAGCGATAAACACTGATAGAAACCAAATAAAAATAAAAAAAGATTTTTAAATGGCTCAAACCGAATTTCATAAAAAACCATCTCGATAGACTTAGTTTTCTTTAAAAAAACATGTCCAGAACGGTCCATTCCTTTGGGAGCTACGATGAAATAGACAGACATTCATTTTATTTGCCGCGGTTAAAAATAATAGTAAAGAAAGAATCTTTAGTACCGGAAACCAATGTGCATGCTCATGACTCTATGTATGAATGTGGTAGAACTGAAAGAGATATGTCAGGATCGTAGCAGGTGGACAGAAGTGGTCTCTGTCTACACCTCGAGGAAACAGGCGTGATTTAATGTATGTAAAGAATAAATAACTTCAACTTACCAATAACAGCATACAGCTGTGATGGTTCCGTCTCCAGCTCATCATCATAAGCGTCATAGGCATCGTTCACGAAGGCAGTCCCGCTGCTGGGCGGAGTGGACTCGAGGGCCTGGAGCTTGTTGGACCCTCGGAGCGAGGTGCGGAGGAACTCGTTCTGGGCAGCCGCTTTCTCTTCTGCTTCTTTACGCTGTCGGAGTTGTTCCTGGAAAGAAGAGAGCGGTTTAGAAGGACTGTTACGTACTTTGCTTCGATAGAGATCCAAATTCTGATGCAGCCATAAACGTGGTTGTAATAGGCCCGCAGAATTAGTCAGTCGGACAGTCAGTGTAGGTCCAGGACTAGTATTGGATACGACATTGGTCTTATAAAAAGAGAAAATTGAACAGTAACAAGATGATATCAAGAGACAATGTAGACCCTAAATACGCAAGTGTTCTCAGAAATGTTGTTTCATAATGGTTATTGGTCCCACAGTTATTTCTAAATTCTGCAGTAATTGATCAATCCATACTAATATTATAAATGTGCCTCATGGCTCAACCGTTTAACGTATTGATTAAAGTTGTGAAAATAGCTTGAACCCCAATGAAGGACATAGAGTACTTCTTACCCCGGAAGAAAAACAGTTCCCTACACGATTTCTGCGCAGATGGAGCCGCGGGAAAGAGCTAGTAAGCTATGAGTAAGTCAGCTTAAAATCCGAATTTCGCACGCAAAATCCCGTGCCTCTGGTAATAAATAACGTGGCGAATTTCACCAGCAATCATTAATTACAATGAATTACACAGTGCACCAAGCAATTTAACATTTAAAAATTCAACTGAGTTATGTACGGCCGGGGAATCCATAAACAGACGCACAGGGTATTTTAAATCAGGCCTGAGGGAGGCCGGGAAAGCGAATTACCTATTTAATACAGGGCTTTAGTTATTGTCCATCTATATCTAAGTAGTTGTTAGACCGCATTTTCATCTTTTTTATGGACAAACGAGCACACAGGCTACCTGATGGTAAGTGGAAACTATGACCCATGGACATTCGCATTCACAAGACTGCAATGCAATCCTAAGACTGCAAATGCGTTACCAACCCTGAGGACTAAGATGCTAGTCATTTCACCGGCTGCCTTATCGCCAAACCGGAACACAACAATGCGAACACTGCTGTTTGGCGGTAGGTTACAGCGATCCACCATGCACAAGGTCCTACCACCCGCAAAAGGTCCTACCATCTACAAGAAATCTCCGTGAAAAAGCTAACAGTGCTGTCCGACTGTGAAAAAACTTGCAGGTTTATAAGCTACCACTAGCTACAATCCAACGTCGCCGTCGGACGTTTCTTGCAAGTTCTGGCTGGCAATTTGCACAAGATAAAATAAGAAACAAGAAGTTTCTAAGACGCTTAGGAAAGTCTCGGGAGAAACAAAAGCCGACAGTTTTCTCGCTCAACATTAGTATTGCAATTCAGCCAGGAACAATTTCTTCGGTACAATTTGCAGCAGAGATCGAGTGTCGCTCGGAATCGCTTGCAACGTTAGGACAAATGACGATTAGAGATTCCATAGGGGAACCCAGAGATCATTAGGTTTATAGCTTAATTTAATACTTGATGTGATGAAGATGGGTAATGTATTCCAATACAAAAAAATGTTAAGACAGTGTACTTTTGAGGTTTAGACTAGCAAAAAAATTTGCAAAAGTTGACTGCTGTCTTACGCTAACTTTTAAGTTGGAAAAGGATAGGAAATTGTGCTTCTTATTGCTCTAGAACTGAAGTTAAAGGAAGACAGCAATCAACTTCTGCAATGATTATTGCCAGTTTTAATTCGAGCTTAAGACCTCGAAGCAACGATATATATTCATGCAAGAGATAAACATTCCCGGCGTTGATTCAGCATATAATCTGTTAAGAAATTAAAGATATTTTTTTTACTCCAAGTACGGTGTATTTGCATGGGTGATCACCCAGACATATTTAAATATGTGCATAATTATACCGGATATGTCCCATAAAAACATGGCCGTTGTACGTTGTCACGCATACGCCCCTAGTATTTGAATAAAGTGTTTTATTTAGCGGTCAAATCAAACCCCGCCTCACGCAAACCCTTACATTTATAATTAATAAGTACGGGAATGTAAATCCAAACCCTTTGCCTTCCCGCATATTATTACGAGTATATCGATTTTTCGCACGCATTTTTCTTTAAGAGAGCGATGCAAAAGAGCATGCGTGTTTTCTGATAGGAAGTAATCCAGCCGCGATTAGAAAGGGATTCGAGGTGACAGTTTTACCATATACCTACGTCAAAGTGCATATGAATTGACAGCTATTCCAATCCCAAAGTAATCGCGGTTTCATGTTAATCAACGATTTTTGACCAGCTTAAACGTATCCGCGTCAATAGAGAGTATGTGGATACCCTTATTCTACATATCATGAGAATTAATGATAGCTCTTATAAACTTGAGAATAAAGGTGGTTGAGTCATCGAAACGACATAATTGCAATAGGGTTAAAAACAAAATTGAATAAGGCTGGAGTTTAAAAATTACCACCGCAACCAAAAACCGTACCCTAGCAGGAATTCTAATGACGTTGACAGCTATTTTGGAATATTTTAAGAAATGCGCTAGGAACCAAGTTGCAACTAACTTATTAATAAAATTATGCACGAGTAAAAACCTACTAATAAGGCAAGAAATAGCCAAAGTCGAGCTCGAAATGCATGCAATTTTAATAACGTGAGCGCATTTTATAAACATGGATTCCGCGCAAAATAAAGTACCAAATAAATATCTTGCCGGCCTTGCAGGTTGGATATTTCTGGGACATATTATTAGATATTTGCAATTTTTCCAAGCAGATATGGACCCGATGCTGCTTCATATTAAATATGTAGTTTATCTGATACTATTTTTAATATCATTTGGACCTTACTTCTCAAAAATTTCTCATACTACATTATAAATTCGAAAGTTCGTGTGTTTGTTTCAGTTACTCCTTCACGCTGCAATGGCTGGACGGATTGGAATGGAATAAAAATTAGAATGGAGTTATTTTATACCTTGGATTAGCACATAGGCTACTTTTCATCCCGGAAAAAAAAACCGATGAAATAACTATAATTGAAATCTACGCGGACGAAGTCGCGGGCAGCTTACATTTTAAGTAAGTAGGTAAAAACTTTATCCACAAAAAAAAAAAAAACAAAAAAAATTAAGGAAATGAGACGACATGTGTTAGTGTTGTGAAACGGTCCCAACCCAACATGTGCTGGCTGTGAAGCCAACCCTGGTTTTCCATTGTGGCCGCTCGGTGAAAACACGGAAGGTGATAGGCAGATACATTACAAATATCAAATTAATAATACAAACAAAACGAAACAAAAGCAAAATAGAAATAAAAATAAAACCACAGTACAGTAATAATGAAAGCTAACTAATTTGTTGCTCAAATAACTTATTTACGACTTCCATTTCCCATGTCAATTCGATGAATTACGTTGTTCCGTCAAGTCGCCATGTTGTATCGATGTAAAATGCTTTATTCTATAGTGGTCGTATTTATTGATGCATAGTTGCTCGCATCGTAAAATTTTGGCTCTTTCAATATTGCCCGGCTTCCGCGTATTCCAGATTTTGTGCATTGCATTTCATTTCACAGTTTTCAACATTGAAAAGGTATACCTATAAATAAATAGTAGAAGTGTAAATTGACTATGAATTTTAACGGAGCATCTTTGTAATATCGAAACGTTGGGATTCTGTCAAGTTTCTAATATTATTTTAATGTAGAACCATCGCTAAAGCAAGAGCGCTGTATTTGTTATTCAAAATGTGTCATTATCTTGGAACTTTCTTTGGAACATGGGACGATAAATTGTATGTAATGATGTATTGTTATGGCATTCAGGACAGGTGTTGCGTTTGATGAATCAAATTCAATTAACTTATTGCTATCTACTAGTTTGTATCTTTCATATTGCAATAATATACCTTCTGACGCATGATCTCTTATGTATCTATTACCCACTGTCTTCTGTATCTCATTGATCTTAGCTAGATAATCGTAAATATATGTGACCGTACAATTGAAAATACGTCGGCTGTTCTAATTCTTGTAACTATACAATTAAAAAGGTAACAGTTATAAGAACGACGTAACCGACTGCCGCCATAAGGGCCATTTAGATTTGGACGGCAACATATTACTGATGTTGTAAGTTTTATGCACATGTCCTAAGCTTCGGTCGATGCGCCTAAAGAGGATCATCTGTACCCTTACCATGAGTTACAATTACTGTACTCGCTAGCGAGTCAAATGCTCTATCCCTCGCACTCTATAAGAATACTGCGAGGTCTGCAAGGGACAGACCATTCGACTCCTTAGCGAGTACGGTAATTATAACTCATAGTGAGGGTACTGGTAAATTATCAATCGTAGGCTTGGCAACGGGTTCTTGTTTACCGAGGAACTGATAATCTCTTGATTTCTCATCACCATCGTTAGCTTCATCACCATCATCATCATTGTTTAAAACGTTTAGACGAAATACTCCTACTGCTAAACTCAGCGAACTTCCCTTTCAAAGCTAGCTACAATGGTTTCACGTTGATCACACCTAGCAAATCCACGGTTGAAGTAACCTATCAACAATAATAATTGTTTATATAAGAAAGGTCAAACGACACTCTTGTCAGGCTCGAAGTAAAGCCCATTGTCAATCTACAAAGAATTAAATTAGTGAAAAACCTGCGATTAGTACAAGAAAAGACCTTCACAAGAAGCCTGCAACATGTATTGACGACCGGTGTCTTGAGCACATGGCGCGGCGTGGCGTAATACTTGTGCAAGCGCATTAGGAATTAGCACGCCGAGGCCACGCAATGCGCGTGCGGCCATGTCGTGACGTGCCCATTTATAATTTATCAATCGATTAAGTGCGTAATGTCGACTACAGCTTTATCATGGCGTGGTTATTTGGTTAATGGAAAACTATATCTTACAACGAGTTTCTGATCTGTTCTAAGAACTTGGGGCAGCATTGTTTTGTTTATGTATAGTGGTGGGTGGTAGTAGCTTGATTTCTACACAAATTTAAATTCAGATTAAATGTGTGCCAACGGGACCCTATCACTAAGCTTCCGCTGTCCGCCCGTCCGTCTGTCTGTCAACAGGCGTAACTTACAGCTTGACACTGAAAAATGTCCCAGGGTGTGTATTACTCGTACTATAATAACCGGTAGAACTCGTACTATAGTTGGTACCGCAGTCTCGCTGCGTTTGGTTGCGTGCGTATCGACGCAACTCTAGCGACCGAGCGGCCATAGGTAACAGAAACTCATAAAGGGCCAGAGACAAACTACTTTCACCAAGGTTGCGGAAGAGATATTACCGAAGGGGTTGCTGATGAGAAACATAAACTTAACCCTTCGAACGGTTGACGTAGGTCATGTCAATCAATTGTCAGGTATAATTAATGGATTGCAAGACCGAGAATTGTTTTAACGTTCAACCGAGAGAAGATTCATCGATTTAAACACAAAGTAAACTCATAGTCATGTTTTTGGTACAGACCGTGATTATTAGGTAAGTAGTGTTTTTTAAAACTTGTCAATTTTGAAAAATACTCCACTTGGAAATTTAAACCTAACGTTTTTACAACCCAAGAATAATGTATGAATTATATATTGGCGGTAAAATTTAAGAATGAAACCTGCAAAAGTATAAAATTACTTACCCAGAAACTGAATTAAAAAAGCCTTTATGAATACAGGGCTTAGAAATCAAATAAGTTCTAACAAAAAGTTACTAGACGTTGAGTTCAGACTTCAAATGGTCACAAGCAGGAAGCATTGACAATAAAATAATATTACAATGTGAAAATCAGTTACAGTGGAGTGGACCGTAAAAGAGGTGTAAATAAAATATAAAACCTGTATTGTATCCTTCAAGGTTACATTTTAAAACGTGTAAGATTTATATGCGCGAACATTAGCATAGCCTTGTAAGTTGCCTACCGTTTAGAAAATACAAGGAATACGTAAATGCTTATTGTATAATTGATTCTGCAAACCTATTTACAATTCAAAGTTGCGGTCTCTTTGATATAGTATTAATACTATTTGAAAGAGATTAATTTAGCAGTGATTTTTAATGTAAAGGTTGCTTGTACTTACAGCGTTTGGACGGAAGGATACTAGAGTGGCAACTGGCAACCACAGATCTGGTGATCCTTTGGGATGGCCTATATCCAGCAGTGGACGTTTGAGCCAATATGATGATAATGATGATGATTGATTGATTGATGTTGATGGCTGGTGAGGGTCGCAGGAATCCACTGGATACGGTCGACACGTAAATGATCATTGTGATGATCCGCTTAACCAAGATGAAAATACGATACCGCACTGGGGGCTAATTTCTCGGGAGAAAAAGTAGCCAATAAACGAGGAATATTTTATAACCTCAAAATAACAATAAAACCTGCCCAATATGGCTAAAGACAAAGTAGAGTAGAGCCCTGGTCGAAGATAAGGTACTATTTTTGAGTTGTATGTTAGTAGCATAACTTGTCTTGCTTGTCGCTTATTAGAAAGGGATCTTTGATCGAACTTACAATTTGAACGCTGCACGCTGTTTCTCTAGCCCCACACGGATCACGTAATGTTTCAATAAGCCTATTTGTTCAAACAGCTTGCAATCGTTATTAGCGGTAACTATATTGTTTAGCTGCGAAGGTGGGAACACTACTCGTGACATACCTACTTGTAGTTTTAGCAGGCTTGGCGTACTCCGCACTATAGGTGTGGAGCGACAAGTCGGCTTGTACCTATCCTTGAGGGTGACCTTTATATGAGCTGCGTTGTATGCAATAAGTAATTTTTCATCTCTCCTGTTCGGAAATTAAGGATTCGGAAAAAAATGCTGAATCACTCAGTAATTTTTGTCAGTTTTCTAAGCCATGGAAGAATCTTTAATCTAAAAAGAATCCACTAGGAAGTTACTCTTTTTTTTTACTTTGTTATTAGAACTGTCAAAACACTGATTATTTTTTGTACGACAATACCTAAATAGACAGTTCTTGACAATAACACACTCACAATATTTTTGTTTACTTTCCTCTCAATCGAAATAGGTAGAAAGTAGAAGTTTTAACTCGGGTGAAAGAATCAATTGCACCCTCGAACTATAGGCACACTCGCTAGCGCTCATGCATCCCTAATATCTCGGGATGCAATTGATCACTTTCATCCTTTGGTTAACAATCTACTATTGCGAAGGGAAGTACAGAGTAGGTACGTTCGATCTACCTAAGTGCTGTATTCTGTATTGTTAGAAAGAGCGCCCTCTGTTCATGCACTATTTATTACATATTCTGTGGTAGCTTGAGATGATGAGATGAACCGGTTGTGGTACTGGTTACATTTTATCAATGTAATTTGTGTTGTCTTTATTTACTTCAACACAAAATTACTTGCATGTAACAGTTGGTGTTCTTTATTTTTAACATATACGAGTAGGTGGAGGTCTGTAATTGGCTCTATTGTCTGTTTGAATACTGTTTTTTATGAATTGTAAAGTTCTGACTGTTGATATGCTTAATAAATTAAAAAAATATGTTTCTCACAAACTATTGAGTCTGTTACGGCGCGCTCTTTCTCATCAATGGCAAGCGCTGGCAGAATCGAGACTTATTCAAGTACCCTTGCGGTAATGCCCTTGCGGGACGACGCGATAGCCTAGTTGGTAGTGACCCTGCCTACGAAGCTAGAGGTCCTGGGTTCAAATCCCGGCAAGGGCAGATATTTGTGTGATGAGCGCAAATATTTGTTCCTGAGTCATGGATGTTTTCTTTGTATTTAAGTATAGGTATATTTATCTATATAAGTATTTATATCGTTGTCTAGTACCCATAGTACAAGCCTAGAGCTTAGTTTGGGACTAGGTCAATTGGTGTGACATAGTCCCCCCTGATATTATTAATGCACTTAATTGCACGTTACATCAAGATAGAGATTCATAGAAGCATTATTTATTCATTTGTGTATTATGCAAACGCACGTAACAAAAACTTATATAAAAACGTACTTACATAAAAAAACCGTAAGCGCAAATAAATAACCACTTTAGAATTATTTATACAAAGCAAAAAAACTATTTATAGAGTTGGTATCACAGTGACAAATTAAATGAGAGTGATCGTATAAAGCCGCCATTGACAACCCGTCCCGCGACCCCAATCACCCAGCAAATTACCCATAATTCAATACAAATTAACACAAAACGATCAAATTTCTAATAACTCCGCAATCAAGAACTAACAAGTGATTTCGATCTAAACAATTTGCGATAAAACACAATTTTGATTGACAAAGGATAACTAATTCTGCTGGCCACACTGAGGCATTGTTTGACAATGAATAGGAATCCTGTTGTGATCTAAATTTTGATTTGATTTCAACGGAAATGTTGATTTCAATATTGGAACGTGTTAGTGAGAGAATTTATTACCATCGAACGGTTGAAATAAATATTTGATGTAGCAGTAAAACCAAATTCTTGTGTGAGACTGCATGTGAGTTCGCGATGGTCATATATTCAAAGAGACCTGTGGCTGTATTTTAATCGGTAAAACCATATTGCTTTAGACATGCTAGTATTGGTTTTAACCAGGCTGCCATTAAATATCTACTGTCAAGTCAATAAAAACTACCATAACGTTGACGATACGATAGTGTCAAAAGCAATTTAGTTTTACAGAGTCCCAGAACTTTCCCTAATTTATTTTACATGCGTTTGTTAAAAGTGTAAAATAATCATACTATATAGTGTGACACAGGTTCTGTCACCAATAATATATTATTCAACATGGGGCTCAAAAATATCTGACATGCTCTTAAGCCTCTAGTAATAGATACGTCGGATAATATATTATTGCTGGTTACTGTACATTAATAATTTATATTATTTATAGATAATACCAAGGTCTCTTGAATATTAATGGCATTATTTAGCATAGCAACAAACTAAAAGTACCTTCATCACGCTGATGATAATCTTACGTTATAAATAGGATTTATACCTGCAACCTTTGCCTCCGAATAATATATTGACCAACTTATTTACTCATAAATTACCTTTAGGGCAGAACCTCCGCAGGGACAAACTATAGCAAATAACCCAGTTAAACAAAAACTTTCATATAGCATTATGCTAAAACTTTTCATAACAACTAACAACCTGTAGAAAGCTGTTCTATATTCCTCATTCATACTTAAAAATAACCACAAATACTCACAGAATAGGCTTTTATTCTTTCTGGGTCGACGTCATGTTGCGAGCGCGCCTGCGCGCGCGGCGATGACGACACCATGATCTATGGATCACGATCTATAGATCCATCGCTAACGGTTTATCCAGTTTGTGTGTAGCGCCATCTTGTATCATTTCATAATGTTTTTTGTTTTCGGTACACTTTTGGGAGCAATTTAGGTTAGAGTGGCTGTTGTTGATGGTACCTATTCTATATATAATGGAGTATACTTTAATGTACGTACGTATGAAAATAATAAGCATATGAAATCTCATAAATGCGTTTTTCTTTATACTGAGATAGGGTAAATTTTCAATCTAAATATGTATTTGACTTTTAAGAGTGAAGCGCCGGTAAATTAGCGTTATCGCAGTTTGTATGGTTTTTTTTACCTTAACAAAACTCTTAACACAATTAAAAGTATATTTACAATGAGTAGGTATTTAATTAATAGAAGGGCGGTTTAAGTGCAGGACGAACGGTTACGTACGCAATCAAAAACTCAAAACAAAGCTTTCGACGATTCCTTAAAGTTTTTGGGGACATTGGATTTTAACTTTTGGCGTCACCCTAAAAGCAACACCGTCTTCATAATGTTGAGCTCTTGTCCCGAAGCAACAATTTAGAATTAGAGATCTAACCATGCTGAAAAAAACTATGATCTTATTTTTTACATCAATTTTTCGACGTTTCTTGATATCTGAAGACACGCTGCCTATTTGAGAATGCGCGCCCTAAAATGTTTTGTACGCTCTGAATGGACTACTTAAACTCGCCGGTTAATATGACCAACACACGTCGAGTTAAAAAAATAATCACCTCCCTGAAAATCACGGTTCCTCACTTCAACTTAATAATATGCATAATGCATGTATAATTAATCCGTTGCGAAGCCAAAATGTTGAAACGATGGATAAAAGCTTAATTTTAACCGTAAATTAACCGCTTATTTAATTTGCATTGCTTTTCAATAAAATATTTAAAGATACATTTGCTTAAAATGGTAATAAACAACGTCGTACAACACTTTCATCATCATTATCATCAGCCTATATTAGTCCACTGCTGGACATAGGCCTCTCCCATTGCACGCCAACGAGCACGATTCGTGGCCACTCTCATCCAGCTCTTGCCAGCCACCTTGCGAAGATCGTCACTCCACCTAGTCTGAGGGCGTCCTACACTACACACACAACACTTTACGTAGTTCGAATTAGCAAAACATTTACAGAAGTTTATAAAGATACTCAACAAGATATAGAGACATATCATCTTTGAAATTAGGGGTCATCAAGTAATTATTTAACAGATTTTTACTTGGTCGCGTGTGTAAATTAGTGGTAAATAAACGTTAAGGAAACTTTGGTATCGATAACGTAACACTATTTAAAATTATTCTACTAAAACGTAGTTATTTGTGTTATATTGGCCATATTCGTTACATCATGCTGAGTGAAGGTCAAGCAGAACACCTGTCAGGTGTAAAACTGCAAATAAAACTACTTTAGTACTTTGTCACTTTAACCTCTTTAACCATTTCGTGTAAAATTTAACTACCGCCAGGCAAAGAGTAGGACAAATGGACTCAATTGGTACAATAAAGGAAACTGAAAGACGTACCTACGTATTTACGGGAAGACGCAAAGAGTGGCACAATTCTAAGCCGGCAACCGAACGGCATATACATAATTAGCAAAAACATAAACTCCTTTTGTCATCAACTGACGTGCGTTAAGTTCCGTATAGTTTTTCCAAAAGTCGTCAATAATAAAATATCTTATAAGTACGTTTATTGGCATGACGAATAGTGTTTAACAAAGGTTAATACAAGGACAAGTATCTACTTTGTCCCAATTTATGTCTACAGAATTAAACATGATGAATATTTAAAACATTTATATAAATTAAAACACTCTTAATTCCACAATGCAATGACTTTCATAATTAAAAACAAAATAACCACAGACAACATTTCAGTCACCAATTTCCGCGACCGTCTGCCACTGGCAACACTAATTAAAAAAGAAATTGTCGGGAAGATTTCGTTTGCTTGAGTCTTTTGCGTTTTATTTTAATTTAGCATTCGGATATGAACAACGTTTTGCTGATTAACACTGCCGTACAGTTTTAATTGAAAACATTATTACTATCGCGTTTTAAAGGAATGAGTAATATTTTAAGAGTTCCATATTATTATATTTCGTTACACACGATTTATTGATTAGCTACGTTCTCACAATAAGATAATAAGCATGATAAAAACAGTAAGCAGCTGTTAAAATAATGTTACTTTTGCCACTTTGAGAAAAAACCTGTTGCTTTCTAGATTAAAGCAGAAATGAAAATTCAGATGATCGTGTACCTATTTGACACGACAAAGAACTCATGGAGTGTTTTGACAAGAATTGAAAATTATAATTCGATGGTGTAAAGTAAACTAAATCTCGCAATGTGTACTTCGTTTTTCTATTAAGAATAAAGTAAAGCCGATTCGATTAGCTGCGAGGAAGTTGTACAGTCGACTACAAATAGACATATTACAATGCAATAAGATCAAAAAGAGGATACATCTCTTAAAAGTCGACTGTACCAATAATGAAAGAAAATCATATAACCTATCGACTAGTCATAAAAATAGAACAAGCAGATAAAGTTTGTTCGGAGAAAACGTAAGAGGAGTCTGCCGTGGATATCGAACTAATCTCGAGAATGTTATCATTCGATACACTGATAACAGCCCTTATCAGTGACCGAAGTGTATCGAGTATGCACCTGACGACAGATTCAATTTCAGCTGAACTAGACACGAACTCAAAATTTGCGGAGCTTCGAATTGTATCTTACCGGATTTAGTTATTATAACAGTATCTGCGTACCTTTTGTTTGTTTTAAGGAAAGGACATAAACAAAAGTAATATGTACAGTCACTGAAATGGCTACACAGTAAATAGTTGCGTAACATAAACTTTGCAAAAGGACCGGTACGGCTATATCGTTCATTGAATACAAAACGGACACAATCCGAAATGAGTCAGTGTTGCATTTTAAAATTAGAACCGGTTGGAATACGATTTTTAATGGAAGAGCAAATTATTTTGGATAGTGTCCGTTTTGTATTCAATGAGCGATGTGTAAGACCTAGTCACAGCCAACGTATGAACCAAGAGTCTGACGTCCTACCCAAGAAGGCGGCTAACTGCAATGTAGTAGTCAAAGCATTGTATACTCTATACGTAACCACATATTTTTTTTAATACTATTACTAGGTATGCAGTCTCAAACAAAAAAAGCTAAGCTCATCTGATTAGTAAGATTCCTTTGATTCCTTACAAAATATGTAAAATTTTAACTTCTGAAGTATCAAAACTAAGGTTTGAAATGTTTGAATATTGAAACGAGAATAAGAATACCACAGCTGGCTTACCAGGTGTGCATGAATGCGACCGCTATCTTGTTTTTCTTCGGAAAGATGTGCCATACCGATTGACAGATGACAACCGTGATAATATAAAAAATAAGATAACTTCGAGAAAATACTCTTTGTTATATGTAGACAGAACAGACCTAGAAGCAGAATTTATCGTTAAGAAACCATTCGTTACGGCAGAACTGTTATAATAATCCATTTACTTATTTTGTTTACCGTTCTAAACCACTCCGATCGTTTTACCGCAGAAATTGTAATACCACGTGAAGATTCATGAACATATATCGTAAAAGAAGCTACGCTACATATTCAATGAAAACGTTATTATTTCAGATGTAGCCAGTATTAAAATGAAAACAAAGGAAGATAGTACAGTCATGGCGAGATTGAGCGCTCTTTTCAGAGTAACAACACGCAGACGAAACAAAAATAGAGACGAACGGCAATAAATTTTATTATTTCAAACACTGATAAAAGATTGTAATAATATACTTATATTTCATAATTTAACTAGCTTATTATTAGTACCAAACATTACCTCATTGTCGTCTAATCTACGGCATAAACAAAACTGCTTAAGCCTATCTACGCTCCAACAGCACCTCGATGGTTCCAACAAAAAAACATTCAAACTACTAAACACTTTAGCCATCGCACTGATTTAAAAACAAACTTTTTTGTCACTGGCCACATTTGTTAGGTAATGTCATAGTTACGCGCCGAAACCGGCCATTAAATGGTTCGATTTTTAAAACGCGTGCTTGTGTTCGGAAAATTGTGCGCGGACTAGGTATTGTTATCAGAGAGCGGCTATCTCAAGTTTGTCACGCCAGATATTGTTACGCCTGTGCTGTGACGATAAGGTAGTTATGTAGGCTGCAGATAGCTTCATGCAGGGGGCGTATTAGTCTAGATGCGCTAAAATAAACAGTAAACAAAGAGTCAGTTGCATTAGGTAGGTAGCGCTAAAGTTCTTCACAAATTGTCGTTTATCATTTGGAATAATAAGAAAACTGAGAAATATTGTTTGATGTTTTTATCTTTATATTAACTACTCTGTAAAATTGATAGATATTATCCGTGTATTATTTCATAGCATACATCAATGGAAATAAAATCCCTTATTACCACGGAAACTGGCACACTGAGTAAATAGTGCCCACTCACTGAATTTCATGAATGCTTAATTGTTAACCAATCGTAAACACTGTTCGCAGGTTAATTAACGAATGCTTAATAAATTCAAATGCTCAGAAACTGCCGTCGAGGGTTACTCACGTTTCGAAAGTAGGTTAACTCTTTCTTTCGCACTATGAAACCTAGGGAGTGAAAGGGGCAGAATTAAACGTCAAAATTCGTGTTCCCTAGTTACTTAGCGCACATAATTAAATAATCAAGCGATGCATTAAACAAAACTACGGAAACGTGCCGCACTGCGAATAATTTTCGCTCAAGCCCGTATTAATGTTGCCATTTTAATTAAACTTTTGAAGGCTTAAACAAAACAAAACTACTACCTGCGAGCTTAAACTAACCTACTTTTATCGTTATAATGGTATAACGTACAGGAGCAAAACAAAGGACACCGATTTTAAACGAAGAACAATAATTCATATGGCCCCTTAAAATAGGGGGATTTACATACAGAAATAGTTAGGGTAAATTATTGGTAGCGATGGCAACACTGTCGTAAATAAACGTGGGATAAGGCAGGTGACAGACAGATGGCCTGCGGTATACGGGCAGGGCTAGATGCCTATGTAAAGCAGGCCTAGACTTCTATTTAGGTCATGAGGCTTTGTAAAAACTTGAGTGGGTGTAACTGTAGGTAAATACTTTACGTATCCTATTTGTAGGTAAAGAGAAATCAGTGAATAATACAGTTAAAAGCTCCCTAGAGCTCTGAGCCTAAAAAATGCAAATAAATAAAGGCTATAGCCGGATAAGGGAACAAAAAATGCCCCTGGCGTTATTAGCCAATGAGTATATCCTAAGTATTGGTCATAATGACAGTTATTAATCTGCCAAGTTTCATGTCATAATTATTGACAGTTTCCTTGAAATGTCACTTGAAAGTTTTTTTTACTTTTCCAAATATCTTAAAAACTGCTGATCCGTTTCTTTTGTGTTTAACGTATGTTGATAATGGCTTGAAGAGGAATAATTTTGCATAAAACCAGATGTCTCTAGGTCAACATTAACTTGGTATTTTTGGATGTCAAACATTTCAAACTTTTATTTTTGACACTTGTGAGTCAGCGACACCTACCATTTTTTGTACACTAATGTGACATCTCTTTCCGTATTAATATATGTTTGTCTCAAATGAATTGGGTTGGAGCAACATGGTGATTTTTTGTTTTGAGTTTACCTGCCTAGTACATCATCAACGTATACGTGTAGACTACGAGTATGTTGATAATATTTGATATAAAATATTCATTGTTCTGCGGATTATTTAAGAAGCTTTTAAGCATAAAAAGGGTGATAATATGATTAATATATTTATGTTGTGCAATAAAGGTTAAAATTAAATACATTATGAATAATAACAGAGAATAGCTAAAAATGCAAAACCTATGTACAGTCGAGTTCGTTAAAATCAACGCGAAAAAAACCAGAAGAAAGCCAAATCTTTATATTATGTTAAGTTTGATGACTGCAAGTGCAGTTTACGATAATGTAAACCGAGGGGCACTAATAAAAGAATAATAATAAATAAATGTATTTACTTACAATTTCAAACACAGAGTCTGTTGAATTTGTATCCAATTCCGAGTCAAGTCGTTTTCCTAGTATATCTTCTATTTTTGTATACACAGAATAATAAAGGTTTTTTGGGCTACGTCGGCGATTAAATATTTTGTTTATGAGATCTACACGAGTACCTACATGAAGTGTTATTCATCTTAAATTAAGTGTATAAGTGCAAGTCGAAAAGTATTGACATTAAAAAACAAAAGAATCGAACGTCATTGGCATCAAATGTATTCTCGGGATTTGAAGGGATTTTTATAACCAGCCAGCATTAATAAACATCTATCAATAATATTTTTTGTTGTAACCTCTTCAGTACTGCTTTTACAAGAGATGTCACATTAGTGTGAAAAAATGGTAGGTGTCGCTGAAGTGTCCCCCACTTTTCAAACGGTCATTAAAAATGGTTTAGTTATGTAGTTATTTAGTTATGTAGGTTTAGTTATTATATAAAGTTGGTTTCTATTTCTTTGTTTATATTCAGAAGTTAATTGTTTTGGTGTGTGAATAATTTCTATGTCTAAGTTTAGTTTAGTAGATCCGATAAAATGTTTTTTACCCTTTTTATGCTTAAAAGCTTCTTAAATAATCCGCAGAACAATGAATATTTTATATCAAATATTATCGACACACTCGTAGTCTACACGTATACGTTGACGATGTACTAGGCAGGTAAACTCAAAACAAAAAATCACCATGTTGCTCCAACCCAATTCATTTGAGACAAACATATATTAATACGGAAAGAGATGTCACATTAGTGTACAAAAAATGGTAGGTGTCGCTGACTCACAAGTGTCAAAAATAAAAGTTTGAAATGTTTGACATCCAAAAATACCAAGTTAATGTTGACCTAGAGACATCTGGTTTTTTGCAAAATTATTCCTCTTCAAGCCATTAACAACATACGTTAAACACAAAAGAAACGGATCAGTAGTTTTTAAGATATTTGGAAAAGTAAAAAAAACTTTCAAGTGACATTTCAAGGAAACTGTCAATAATTATGACATGAAACTTGGCAGATTAATAACTGTCATTATGACCAATACTTAGGATATACTCATTGGCTAATAACGCCAGGGGCATTTTTTGTTCCCTTATCCGGCTATAGCCTTTATAACAAAACAAATATAAGAAACCACTTTTTGGGGCATACTTACTAAAACCTTTTTTTTTCCAAAATTATGATTTATTGATGGTCTGACCCAACCTACGAGAACTCCTCAACCTCTCTTGACTTCCATGTTTTTTCGTATTTAAACTTCTTTCTAACGCTCAAAAAGCAATAAATAATCCAATTCCAAAACAAGGATAATGCTCCATTAAATATTTAAGAGTTCTTCGCGTTACCGGGCGTGAATTTTGGATGCTTTCCATTGCCTGCTCATTAAGTATTACGTGAGGCGCGATGTTCGCTAGCAGAAATGAAAAGATAATAGAGCGAGGACCTGACATTTTTCTAAATAACTTCTGTTTTCCTAGTACTTTAAAAGGCTTATTTGCAGCTAGAATACTGTTTTTACTGTGTAAAAAAAAAACATGAGTTGCCTTAAAGCAATCTCTATTCAGCGGTAAATCCAACTCTTACAAATGAGAAATCGTGGCTCGTGAGGTTCATCTTAAATTTCCCATTCTATCATTGACATCATTGTAACATCAATGAACTAATTTGTCAAAACGCAATACAACCTTGAATAAGAAATACTATTTGTTAATGCAAAATGTATTCATTAGTAAAGCCTGTGTCAATTGAAATTGTAAACAATTTAGCAGATACTATTTGACACATCATATCCTCAGTGTTTTTCGTTTAAATAACGTACAGTTAATAGCTATTTAATATTAAAATGTTTTTCTTCATCTTAAAAAGCACGTGATTATCGAGTAATAATGGTAAATTGGTTCGTTTGGTTGTGTTTACATCTTTGCCTATTTCAATTGGCACAGACTATAGATAACTTCACGTTTCATCATAATGTACATTTTGTCTATTATTGAAACAAATGCGATCATCCACATAATCGTCACTATTAATTATTGTACTCTAGCAACCCGTCCTCTCTCGCTTCGTTATAATTATGTGAGCGTTATGTAACAACCGTGCACAATCCAGAATTTACTAAACATTCCTCTTGAATAACTCTATCTATGAATGCAAACCGCATTAAAATCCGTTGCGTAGTTCAAAAGATCTAAAGCGTACATCAAGATGAATGATATTATAAATATTCCGGCAACGCATTATATTTCAACTCTTTTCAGGTTGAGCTCCGTAAATCATTAAAACAGCTTTGAAATGTTTAATTGGAATACCTGAATGATAATAATCGTTAACTGCAAACAAGCGGAATAAAATTAGGCTAATGTCCGCCGAAAAGCAAGGTGAAATGGAATTTAGGCCGAAGATATTCCCCGGCACGATCTGCTAGCGTAAAAGCTAAGTGAAGCAATATCACTCTGCTATGATAACAGTTTTAAATGAGCTAAGCGAAATACAATCATAGTTTTATACTTGGAAATATGCCTAAGAGTAGATAGTCAGGAAAAAAAGAGAGAGTTAATAACGAGACAACTTTTATCACGAAATATTTATGTCCTCAAATCTAGTCAGTCAATCAAGAAAAACAAGGGGCGAAAATGTCTTACACTTTATTATCATACAGGTTAAATGTCACTAGTATACCTACCACGTGCATGTATTTTTTAAAGAAATAAGTACCCAGACTCAATCTATCCCGAATAAACAAACGAAAGGAATGTAAAAGTATTGAATTATTGCCCTTCAAGTTACTGGTAAATCGGATTATTCTTAACATTTTCCTAGTGCTCCAAGTGGTCAAGAAATCAACAAAAACGTCTATAGAAAAAAATCTCTTTTTTTACCACAGAACCTAAATTGAGGTCTCATTGTGCTTTAACAGCGTCAATCACTGACATGAGCGTGTCTAAAGCACAAAAAGCGCGGTTTTATTACGGACCATCCGAAACGTCGAACCATTAGGTAAAGCCGAATGCAGCCACACTTGAAACGACAATACTCGTAGGAGGCGTCTCGGCTATTCACAATGGATGGCTACTTGGATGAATACGTTTTGCTGGCGGTAACGTTCGTATTATAGCCAGATAGATGAAATACGAATTGGTAGTGGCAGTATTATCCTAGAGGAAGGTTTTAGGCAGTTAATACGAGTCGGAAATCTGAGTCAAAACTAGACTAGGTAGGTGGAAATTCGCGAACGTTTACAACAACATGCGTTTATGCGTGACAATATGAGGATAAGCATCCGTCACTCTTGTATTGTATTTATATAGGTACGTGTCAGAAAGTGACGGATGTTTTATTCACATTTTGTCAGGCGATAAACGCAGCCATATTAGCGCCCCAGGTATCAAAAAAGTAGGTAACTACTAGTTACATCAATATAATTTTAAAGTGGCACCGTTAAATAAACCTAATATAAAACAGTAAAAAAAAAGTTTACATAAGCAAAAAAGGGATGGGACTACGCGTAGCCAAATGCCCTATTTTTTGTATATAAAAACTGGATAATCAAACAGATAAGAAATGTAACATCTAGAAATCAAGATTGTCCGCTCCAGTTCTAAAGAAGTCTAGGCTATAGCCGCAAATAGCCTAACCTCGGACTAACCGTTGGTAAACTAGTTTAAGGCTATACTGCTAGACGATCCAGTTACTATTACTTACTAGAATTCACTAGATCGAGGAAAAAGGTAGGATTCTACTAAGAACGAGGTATTCAAAAAACGAATGTTTATGAGATTTTTTTACGATTTGTAGAAGGCGAACGAACATAGTACCGGTAGCTCATGGTAATTGCGATCTGTGACCCTATAGATTTTTGCATTCTTATCTTAAGAATACAGTCTTAAGACAGCAAATGCGTTGCAAACTGAGTACGAAGAAGGAATGCTTCTATGTTACTAATTTCAACGGTTATCTTATTATTACACCGGAACACAGCAGTGCGAACACTGCTGTTTGGGGGTAGTTTAAAGGCTAGGATGGTGATAGTGGTCCAGTTCCTAAACGGCATGCAGTAAAGTAACGAGGGCGTTATAATGTAATGTTGTACTTGTATGACCCACGGCACACTAAGGCTGCGTTCCACCAATAGGATAGTGAGGCTAGTAAAACAAAATAATCCTATTGGTGGATTGTTCCTCGCAACACCGCTTCGCTGCCTCGCACAGCTCTGGTGGAAATGCAGCCTAAAAGCGGAGGTAAAGTCCACTAGGCTTCAAAATTATTGACGTGTACGAACGACTATTGCGAGTGTAATGAAACTATGACAAAAGTTATGACAAAAATCTAAAATTTTACGTTTACAACTTTCGTTAAAAAGTAGACCATTTGTTCGCAGTTACGATATCTAGATACACAGTTTTAGTATAAGAAATTGAACTCAAAAATCGTCGATCAAACCGAATAATTCGTGTAGTTTTGAAAATTGGTACAGTTATTGTTTGAGGTGTCCAGACGAACGTTTAAGGTTTTTGCTTTCATCTCGAAAACTATATCTTCTTCTAAATATATAAAAGGAGAAACTGGCTGACTGACTGACTGACATATCAACGCACAGCCTAAACGGCTAAACGTAGGCACTTGAAATTTGGAAGGGACGTAGCTTAGGTACCGTAGAGGTGTACTAAGAAAGGAATTCCCGAAATTCCCACGGGAACGGGAATTAGCGGGAAAATTATTAACTCAAAAAAAATGTTTTACCCAACGAAGTGGACACGGGAACAGCTAGTTACAAATATTTCTTTAGATACTTCTACATTAATTATCTACCGTAAACCGCGGTGAGTAGGGATTAAGGGGTGAGTACCTAAAATGAAGCATGTGTTCCTAATTATAAGACTGAAATAATTTCCAATAGACTTAACGTTATTGTCCATTTTATACTTGCTGTTATTTGTAGCAAGTTACGACTTATTTTAAGTCGTGTCCCGTGTGTGTCGTGTCGTGTGTTTACGGTACATTAAATTTTCTGTAAGAAAAATCATATAATTCTTTTAGTATATTGTATTCATTTCCTCAAAAAATAACTACTTATACCAATTTTCAAAACTACACGAATTATTCGGTCTAATTTATTTAATTTTACCAGGCTACTTGCATCGGGAGTTAAAAAGGTTTATTTAGACTAAAAACAATTAATTATTTAACTGTCCATCCACTGGGACTTGACAGTCGACGAAGCAACATAAAACCCATTTAAAAGTAAAGTGCCAGTTAACTTGGATCAAGTTAAAGTATAAAAAACTCGTAACTGTTATGTCCTTTCTTGTTACCGTGGCCAAGTTCAACAAACAAACAACTTTAACGTTAATCTGTCTCCGAGGGAAATATTTCATGATGATACGGTTTTTGAGGAGTTAAGAACGCAATAAAAAGTACTACTTATTACCTAGTTGAGCACTGGCCTGGCATAGTCCCATTTTTTACGCGACTACAGCGAAGCAAAAAGAAGATTTGATCGTTTGAGAGAATGATATTTACAAGTTTATAATATATTTCTACGTACCTATAATTTTTCTTGGGATATAAATGGGTTAAATCATGGAATTTTTAAAACATTTTCAGTTCGCGTCGAATTTATAAGTTTCCCTTCTTATTTATTTATTTAATCTTTATTGCACAAAATACATTTTTGAGTAAAAAAGTGATCTTATTGCCTAATGGCATTCTCTACCAGTTGACCTTTGGGCAAATCAGTTTTTTTTTATAGGCGGTGCAATATAAACGCACAATAGATAAAGTGCTTCAAATATGCCCTGTCTTTATCTGTCACTATGACATTTGAATTTGACCGAAAGGAACAACGAATACTTTAACTTAAATAGGTTTATTGTGCGGTTATGAATACTTATGGGGTTAGTATTTCGTCGCCGCCGCTTGAATTGTTTGTTTAGTAGCCGCAAATGCCCGAGTTTATTTTTACGGCAAAAAGGGAGCCCGTCTTTAATAAAATAATTATGATATTTATCTCTAAAACAGGTATCAAAGACTCCAGTCCCACGTGTTGCTAATTATACAAAAGCCCTATCAAACCTACGTCGAAGAAACCTACACATTAATTAAACTCTATCCTACAAAAACTCACTAACTCACTTATTTTAACGGTACGAACAATATGATAATTAATCGTTCAATACTAAGTACTCCACATGGAGTCCGTTTTATATACACATTGGAACACTCGGCCCTGAATACATTATGAGTACCATAGAGTAGCATTGACAAAACAAATTAAATCCGGCCATGATTACATGACGCAACCATAGACAAAAACTATTATTCAAATAAGTTTTTATATGAACACAGGGGCTATGCGTCATGGGTTTTACGAGACTCTACTTTATGTATCTTTTCTTTAGTGTTGCGGAAAAACATTTGGTTTCCCCTTCTTAGGAAAAAGGGCTCGACTATTAAATGCAACTTTATTAGTATCTACGACAGTTGATTTTAATTCATATTTTTAATTGCAGATACTACTATTATTTTCTGCCTAACAAATAACGAAATTAACTTGGTATGTGATTTTGAACTGTTTTTTCGAAAGATTCGAATTTAAAAATATTTTTTTTATGATTATGAAAGGCAAACTCCATCTGAGTAGCTGTTTTTCAGTCAATACTCTTTTCAAAGCCACAGAATATCATAACTTATATTGTTTTGTAGATATTACAAGCTCCATTTTTTAAATAAGCCTCCATTTCCCCTTTGTCGACTGCCTTTTTTACCTCATTATCGACTTAAGTCTCTAAAAATAGTACGCGCTCGTAGATAACTCGCCCTTGTTAGCAATTTATAAAATACTAGCGACCCGCCCTCGCTTCGCTTCGGTTTATATGAGTTTTCTGTAACACCCGTTCATAAAAAAAACATTTATTATACATGTAAACCTTCCTTTTGAATCCCTCTATCTATTAAAAAAAACCGCATCAAAATCCGTTGCGTAGTTTTAAAGATCTAAGCATACATAGGGACAGACAGCGGAAAGCGACTTTGTTTTATACTATGTAGTGATGAAGTAAGGTAATTTCCAATCTCATACAAAAAAAACTTGTTTTTAACCCCAAGTTTAATGTGTCTTAGGTATCATTATTAGCAGGCTTTCTTTCAAGCAAATGCTTTGTAAGCATTTTAGAATTTTATTTATAATATGTATGTATTTATAAATATATGTATACTGAAGTACTTTCTGACTGAAGTATTATTATTTTGTAGATTATGTTCTTTGCATTGTTTTCTGTCTTTCTTTTTCTGTGCACCACTTTTGTTAGTTTCCGTATGATTATGTGGTTGACTGGTAGAGAATGCCATTAGGTATTAAGTTCGCCATTTGCAAGTAAGTTAAATAAATAAATTATTATTGTCTTTGGTATTATAATTCATTCACGGATGAATTCATTCGAACGCAGCTTCTTATTGCTTATAACGTTATAACAAATTATCATATTGTCAACTTTTTGCCGCCTATATCACCAGTCTGACAATAACAGGTGACATGTGACGTTTCATTGTACATGTCGCAGCTTAATTATGTATCCCGGTGATGTACCACTCTATATTATGTATCACTCTCGTACCTACTACACGCGTTACGATACGCTTACGATACGCTTACGATACGACGCCGTGTGAAAAGGCCCTTACTTATCACTGTCAATATGATGAAAGGTAGCTGTTATACATATAGTTGACAGATATAGCGGCAAAGTTAAAAACAATACCATAACATAGTTTTACCGAGTTAGAGAAACTCATTACGTTAGTCGTAAGTACCTACTTGCAAATCTGTTCCAACTTCCCAGGGGCTGATACAGCTATGAAATAAAAGCATAAGTACGCCCGAAATTAAAAGACATACGTCCTTTTGGTTAATGACATTGGTATTACAGCCAATCAGGATTTCCGATTCCGTTTTGTTTTATCCTTGTTCTGATGTGATTTATGAGGCGATAGTAATAGAGATTGGTTCTTAGGAGTATTAATTAATGATTTCTGTTCAAGTCAAGTCGTAAGTGCTTCGATAACTATGTCATTATCCAAATGGATTAAGTTTGAATAAGGTTTTTACAAGTTAATTTAGTACCGTAAAACGGGATGAGTAGGAATTGAGGGGTGAGTAGGAACACAAACCAAAATAAGTCATAACTTGTTATAAATAAGACCAAATATTAAATAACTTTACCTCTATTGGAAATAATTTCAGTCTTATGATTAGTAACATATGCTTCATTTTAGGTTGTGTCCCTACTCACCCCGTTTTACGGTATAACTTTGGCGTTGATATTTGTTTAATTATAAAATAATTAAAATCACTTTTACACGTCAACATATAGATATCGCTGCCTTTATACAATACTGCTACAACTCAAAAAATGATGACGTTGTAAAGAAAACTTTAAATAGAAAGTGTTCTGAATTTAAATTGCAACAGCGACTCATTTTGAGATGCCGCACTCTTTCATAAAGGCAACGATATATCACAATATTGTGGCATTATTATTAGAATCTAAAAATATTGCAAATAAGTGTGGCTTTTTATTTTAAGAAAACAAATACAAAATTACAAAATATAATAATTACATAAAATTCAATAAGTTACTATTTTATTTATTTTTGAGACAAGTTTTTGCTGCCGACTATACTTTTCCCCGCTCACACAGCATCTGCTTATCAAGACGTAACTAACGAGCCCCAACTCGGCGGGTACATATTAAGTGCAGCAAAGATCTCATCGCCACTTTCAGACTCCATCATCAGAACAGCTCAATGGTACAATAATATTGCATTGTCATCGGGTTTACACTTGTATTCCAAATTTCAGCCCATTCCATTGACGGCAACGGGTTCAAAATCGGCTTGGCATAAATCCAGGGTACCTACTAATTCTCTGAACAACGACGATTGGACGGACGGACGAGTGAACGTCCAAGCGGCGAGTTTAAGTAGTCCCGTCAGTGCGAACAAAACATATTTTAGCGCATGCATTTTCAATTTAGCAGCATGGTTTCTGCCGATGGATCGAACGTATAAGGCTGCTTAATTGAAAATGCACGCGCTACAATGTGTTTTGTTCGCACTGACGGGACTACTTAATCTCGCCGCTTGGTTTCACTCGACAGTCCGCACGACCGGCGTTGTTTACAGAATCACTACCCTGCTGTCGGGACTTCCTAAACTCGCCGCTGCGATTACGCTAGTTCGACCGCCCGTCCGTTGTTTTTGAGAGAATAACACCCCAGGTGAAGTTAAATAAAAACTTGTTAAACGAATTTCTTACTGACAATAAATCATATTATCTCGTTCTAATTATAAATCAACAAACTCCTACACTCTCTTTGCGTTACCTAATGAACAACTAAAAAAACTCAATGAAAAGCCTCGCAAGCTAAAAATAACACTGACTGTTCCTTTTATCACAGCTTTATAAAAGGGAAAACTGATAGCGATTGTTTTCTCCCTTTCCCCCGTGCTTTTGTTGAAAGCAAGAAGGGGACAGAAGAATAGATTGTTTCGACTCTGTAGCAATGACACCACGTGCTTCCCGTTTCCTGCAACAGTGAATACTGATACCGGTGTTCGATGGGTACAGAAACTTTACCTGTTATTGTGTCACCAGTATTTATAACAGCTTTGTTCTGTTCCTTTTATGAAGAAGTTATTTATAGCTTTTATTACGCTTGTGAGGTTTTTACTTGCTCTTTTAGTTTTGTGCTGTCCATTTGTTGTAAGACGAAGACTCTTCGGGCCTTAGTTTTAAAAAACACCTTTAATAATGCTTACGTACTTAATTTTTAGAGAATCTAGCCCAAAACATATCGCACCTTCGGTAGAACAAGAGCACAATGTACTATATGATTATAGGGGCAATTGTGCCCTTGTTCTACCGAAAGTGCGATATGTGTAATGTTTTCAGGGTTCATGTATGTATGTACGATTCTATATTCCATCATAACTTCTAAACGCCTGAGCCGATTTAGATGTTGGTGGTATCGTTAGAATCCTTTCACCATCCCGGGAGACATAGGATACCAAAACTGTTAAAATTGAAGTAACAACAATGGCAAAATGACAATTATTAACATAGGCATATGGACGACAGTATAAAACATGCAGTCGGGTTTTTAAAGCTTGCTTTTCATTTAGAATTATTTAATATGTCTACTTCAATTACGAGTAAGTAAACAGCTTTTATAACGAAGCTATATTTTATGTTACCATTAAGAAATTCTTTGTATATCACTACATATTATAAAACATAGTCCGTCGCCGCGTCTGTCTGTATGTAAATTCGCAACGATCTCAAAAACTACTAATGCCCGGTTCCTATATTCAAGAAACAAATCGTTTACCTTACGTCTCGTTAAAATTTGACATTTGCTACGTACAATATGTGTCAAATTTCAACGACACGTAATTAAAACGATTCGTTTCTTGAATATAACCGGGCATAAACGGTTTTCATCATCAGTTAGATAATTTTTCACGGAAGTTTTTTTATGTATAATATTTAAATTCTGATTTATGTGCTGGTGTTACAGAATAACTGACACACACCGAAGCGAAGCCAGGGCAACGCTAGTTCTTATTAGTAACAAATAAAACTGTTGTTTTCTATAGTTCTTCATAACCGAGTTGAACCCAGTTGGTTTGTTCACTGATACATAATATACAAATAACAATATCCTTTTCTCGTACACAACGGACCGTATTTTCCTGCACAAAAGACGGCTTTATCTCTCGAGATATGTCAAACTCAAATAATATGTATCAAGAATAAACATTTTCATATTTCCTAAGGTTATTGTGGAATATTTTTCACAAAGAAATGCGGTGTATCTAGGTTATTTCTACTCAGGGATGTATTTCTCTTAAACGTATCACTTTTTAGCTCGACGTAGCTAATATTAACCGGCGAGTTTAAGTTGTCCTGTCAGAGCGTACAAACGTCATTTCCGGGCGTGCATTCTCAATAGGGAATATTCGTGTCATTTTTTCACAGCTTCAATAAAAACTAATTTATGTAACAAACAGTTAAAAAAAAAACATTTTTTGAATAGCTATAAAAATAACAAAGATATCAGTCAACAAAGACTTGTTCTTATTTATTTCTAGCAAAACTGAATTTAACATGAAGTTTATATGGCCGACCATGACGTTACACGACTTTTGGTGATCTCTTTTAAGTATTTTTTTTGTTTTGTTGAAAAATCCGATTTGAATATCTATGCAGGGATTGTACTTTTATGACAGCTGTCAGAATTGACTTCATAACTTTCTTTATCTATAGTGCGTAGCATCGAGCTTAGTTTAGGGCTAGGCGCAGACAATTTATCTAGAACTAGCGACCCGCCCTCGCTTCGCTTCGGTTTATGTGAGTTTTCTGTAACACTCGAACATAAAACAGAATTGATTATACATAAAAACCATCCTCTTGATGCCTCTATCTATTAAAAAAAACAGCATCAAAATCCGTTGCGTAGTTTTAAAGATCTAAGCATACATAGTGACAGACAGACAGACAGCGGGAAGCGACTTTGTTTTATATGTAGTCACTAGCGACCCGCCCTCGCTTCGCTTCGGTTTATATGAGTTTTCTGTAACACCCGTTCATAAAAAAATCATTTATTATACAGGTAAACCTTCCTTTTGAATCCCTCTATCTATGAAAAAAAACCGCATCAAAATCCGTTGCGGAGTTTTAAAGATCTAAGCATACATAGGGACAGACAGCGGAAAGCGACTTTGTTTTATACTATGTAGTGATAGTGATTGTCCCAAGATATTTATTAACTTCAATTATACAGGGTGTTAACGGGGTCGCGATACAAGTGATCACCTCTGTGTTCTGCCAGCGAATATGAGCAACTTTCCCTATGGAACCAGCTTGGAAATCGGGAAAAAAAAATCAGCTGCTTCATACATTTTGGTCGAGTACTTACCCCTGTTCTTGTTCTATGAAACAGCTGATTTTTTTTCCCGATTTCCAAGCTGGTTCCATAGGGAAAGTTGCTCATATTCGCTGGCAGAACACAGAGGTGATCACTTGTATCACGACCCCGTTAACACCCTGTATATTTATAGTAAATCGTCTAAGTCCTTTCTGCCCTCCTAAGCCAATAAGGCAGTATCTCAGATAAAACTTCTTTACCAATATCAACCATATCACTAATAAACTAGAGCTAAAACTGCTTTGGTTCTAAAATTTGCAGAGCAGTATTGTAGGATCATAATTCTGAAACAAACCACAAACCCGCGGCTTGTATCGCCCCAACACCTGACGCGCACGCGCCTGTTTAAGTTATGATGATAGCGCGTTCATCCTCCTCTGTCTGGTAAGGTGTGAAAGAGACAATGATGGCTGGCTTGTACTTAACCGGAAGTGTATGCGAACGTCGCTTGCGCGGGGTGGCCGTGCTCCATACAAACGTATTGATTAGTGTGGAAGCGCAAGCTATACCAGTCAAATTCACTTAGAGGTTGAATACGGGATAACAAATGTTTACATCTTTTTAAATGACAAAAAAAAGAAGGAGGTTCTAAGTCGTCGGGATAATTTTTTGTATGTTCCCCGATTACTCATCCGCTAGTCCGTTTTTTTTTATTGTGTTATCTGGCGTTAATTTACGTAATTATTTTGACATCAACAAAAAAAGTAGCAAGTTGTATGTTCTATAAAAGAAAAAATATAAAGAACATACCTACTAAAGTAGTAAACATTTACATCAGTTTTAATTTCATACTCAATGTGACCAAAAAGTTTGAACCTTTTTGTTTGCCATGAAAGGAAAAGAGAACAATTAGACTAAACTAAGCAATCAAAGAAAACTATCAAAAAATAGTTCTATTTATCTCATATCGAGCTTTCCTAAAACTCGCACGTTACGTAACGTAACAGTCCAAAGCTTTGTTAAATATCCATCAACCTTCAATAAAGTCAACATCCAAATAGATTCGATCCTGCTTCCGTTGCCGACTGTACTTATTCAGTGTACCTGTCCAATTGAATGATACGGCACGAATAAAGTGGCAGGTCCATATGATTTCACGGATCGCTGCTCTTCGAAGTGGGATCGATTTCCGTTCACAATATTTGTTTAGGGTTTTGGGATATCTATCTATCTATACATATGAAAAGTTTCCGCCTGACTGATAGCCAACCCAGACCCAAAACCAACAAATAAACAATAAAAAACATGTAAAGTAGAAGAGAAGTACTTCACAACCCATCATTTTATAGAATTTCACTTGGTTGCTATTTTCTGCTGAAACTATGATGTTTTCGGGATATCTTAAATAATAATTAAGTAGGTTAGGTAAGGTTAGACTTGTGTCTACAAAAAAAAAACTCATGCAGCGAGAAATGCCTTTCGATGGAATGAAAATTTTGCGTAATAATACGTTCGTTGGAAGGTATATCGATAAAACAATAGGTACCTTTACCAATGAGCTAGAGCTACGGGCTTGAAACTTTGAAGAACTTGATGACAGGATGCACGCTTTAGTACTTTCTCACTTTAACGCCTTGGACAAAATAGTTCAGCAGTTCAAAGATACCTTTAAAGTGACAAAACACCAAAGTGTGCACTTAATCAGACGCAGCAAAATTTTAAAAATAATCCGTTTTAAAACATCATACCCACCACTAACTATTTAACCAAAAACAAAAAACAATCTAGCATTCCCAACAAACAGAACCACAACAAACCGTTTGTAAACGGATTGAGCGAAGAGATCGCCGGGCATGTGGAAGCTGCGGAGGCGGACCGGTTCCGACGCTGACCTGGTCCAAATACGACTCGACAAACAGTTCAGCTACTACTGGCCCATAGATTCCACATGGGCCTTACAATCTGTATTGAATAGCTAACTACTAGGGACCCTCGCTTCACGTGTTTGTGTTAGTTTTCTACACATAAAAAACCTTCCTCTTGAATCACTCTATCTATTGATGAAAACCGCATTGAAATCTCGCTCATTGAATATAAAACAGACACATTCCAAAATAATTTGCTCTTCCATTAAAAATCGTATTCAGAATCAGAATCAGAATCAGAATCTTTATTTGTTAAACATAGGTAGGTACATACAGTGATGGTGATTTGTTTTACAGGTTGCGTTCGCTATGTCTTACCTGCAAAGGCAGGTGTACAACTTTTCCGTGTGCATGCAGCATGCGAAGTACTTTTACAAATAGTCAATGTTATGAACAGTAAACAAACAAAAATAAATAAATTATATCTCATGTCAAATAAATTCTAATTATGTAACAGTTTAGTCTAATTTAAATACTCTGCAATTGAATAATAACATTTAGTAATTAATAATTCGGTAAATTTCTTCTTAAATAATTTTAAATCTAGATTTACAATGTGTTTAGGTATTTTATTATATATAGATGGGGCCATGCCGAGTAGGCTATTGGCTAAAAGGGCCGTTTTCCCCGCGGGAGCTCGCAGGTTGTGCTGGTACTGGGCGCGCGCGGGCCGCGCTCGTCCGCGGGCGGCCAGCACAAATAAATGGGGATTGCATTTAATGAACAACGCTACTTCTAGTATGTACAATGATGGCAACGTGAGAAGGTTCAATGATTTGAAAGCAGGGACACAACTCTCTTTAGGCTTCAGACCCAACATAGCACGGATACACCTTTTTTGTGCTTTAAAAACAATATCTTTATTGACTGAATTGCCCCAAAATATAACACCGTATCTTAAAGTTGAAGCCACTAACCCATGATAAGCACTGATTAGCACTTTTCTGTCTACTATTTTTGATAGTTTCCTTAGTACGTATGCTGATCGATTAACTTTTTTACTGACTTCTTTGACTTGTGCCTTCCATTTTAGATTACTGTCCATAATAATTCCTAAAAATCTACATTCGTGAACATTCTTTATTTTAGTACCTCTATAGTTGATGTCAAAATTGTTAACTAATATTTTTTGATAAAATTGCATCGTATTGGTTTTATTAAGATTAATTATTAAATTATTATTGTTGAGCCATGTCACAATTTCATTAAGAGCTACTTTGATGTCATTTTCATATTCACTAGATTCGACACATTTTATAATAGCTGTGCTATCATCTGCGAAGAGAATCATAGGACAATTAACAGATGTTGGCAAATCGTTTATGTATACGAGAAACAAAAGGGGTCCGAGCACACTTCCCTGTGGTACGCCGTACTTTATTTTTATAGCCTTTGAAGTGTACTTAAATTCCTGTTTTAATTTGGTGCAGATGCGGGTTATTTCTGTGTATTGTATTCGGTTAGATAAATATGATTTAATTAAATTCAAAATATTGCCTCTAACTCCATAGGTATTCAACTTACTCAAAAGTATTGAATGATCAACGTAATCGAATGCTTTGGTCATATCAGTGTAAATTGCACATATAGGTATTCGTTTGTCCACGTGTAGAACCGCTGCACTAATAAGATCGAATAGAGCCATGTTTATAGTTTTATTTTTCCGAAAACCCTTTTGCTCGTCACAGAGGATATTGTATTTATTTAGGTAGTTGTACATTCTATTGTATATTGTACTTTCAAACACCTTTGAGAAAACTGGGATCAGGGCTACTGGTCTGTAGTTCTTAGGATTTTCTCTGTCATCTTTTTTGAAGAGGGGCTTGACAATTACCGTCTTCAAACCCTCAGGGAAGATGCCTGCATTAAATGACAGGTTAATTATGTGACTTAGATGCCCAGCTATAGAGTTACGTACAAATTTTATTACAGACGTATCGATTCCATCGTATCCTACACTTTTTGTATTTTTTAAGCCATTTATTATGTTTTGTACTTCTTTCGCTGTTGTAGGATACATAAACATTGATTGAACATTTGTGTTTAAACTTATGTTTTTAGCTTTAGAGTCAGTCGTCGTGATTTTAATTTGGTTTGTAAAAAACTCATTAAATACGTTTGCAATTTCTGTGGGATTAGTGACTATATTGTTTTGGTCTTGTTTAATTTTGGAAATGGGTTCTTTAGGGTATGATATTTGTGATTTTTTTATAATATCCCAAGCAGCTTTATTTTTATTTCGCGCCGTATTTATTTTATAGTTATTCTGAGACCTTTTCGTTAATTTAATGATTTTCTTGTATACTCTAGAGTATTTTTGCAGGAGTGTTTTATTTTTAGGGTTCGGAGCAAGTCTGTAGCGCCAAAGCAATTGTCTGTGTTTCCTACTACAAATCTTGATACCTTTAGAAATCCAACTTATTTTTTTCAAGGTTCTCATACGAATTTTATTGTTTGGGAAGCACAGATCATATAACATTTGGAAAATCTTCAAGAAATAATCATAAGCTACATTAGGATCCTCCGTATTATATATGTCAGAAAAAGATAATGAGTCTATATAAGATTTAAATTTAATTAAGTTGTCTTGGTTGTAGTCACGTCTCAATATGATCCACGAGTCGAAAATACAGGTTTTCTTTACCGGAACTTGAAACAATTGAGCTGTGTGGTCTGACAAACCTAAATCTAGTACCTCACCTCTGCAGCTTATTTTAACATTATGTGCAAAATTATCGATGCAGGTTTTGCTAACGAGTCTGGTGGGTATGCGTATTTCTAGTTTTAGATTATAACACAATAAAAAGTTTTCAAAATCGTTTGAGACCCTATTGGTTTTTATAATATCGATATTGAAATCTCCACATAAAATCAATTTTCGGCTTGTTTTGTTTACTAGCGTTAGAACAGATTCCAATATTTCATAAAACATATTTAGATTACATAGGTTTGGTGGCCTGTATATACATACAATAATGATTTGGTGCATTAATAGTTCAATGGCACAGCTTTCCAGCACGCCTGACATAGAACGCTTTGCCACATCTGGTATTTCTCTAAATGGATGATCACATCGAACTAGGATGCAGGCGCCTCCACGATTTATTGCGTTTCTCGAATAAAAGGCAGCAAGTCTAAAATTCGGTACAGTAAGCAATGATTCATGACCGGACATCATGAAATGTTCCGTTATGCACAATATGTCAACATCTAATAATTTTGTTTTAAGTTCTCCTAAATGTAATGTGAGCAAGTCTGTTTTATTTATAAGTCCGGCAATGTTTTGGTGAAGTATGTGTAAATAATTATAATGGAAAAAACTCAGTCTCGTTACCGTTTGTGCTTGCGTTTTCAAGTTTAGGTTTAGACGAAAGCTCGCTCAAGCTATCTTTTTGACTTTTTAAATAGTTAATTCCTTGCGCTAGTTGGGTGAATATTATTCTCATACCGGAATTTTTGAGTACACCTAGCGATTTCGAATACATATTGAAACTATATGGTAATTCTCGGTTCGTATCCAGTAGATACACGTATTCATGAGTTTCGTTATCCAGGAAAAGTAGATTATTAAATGTTTCGACTCGCCAGTTGTACATTAGGTGCGTATTATTACATTTGTAAGTTGGCAGCCCTATAATAACATTCGTGTAATCGATATTCTTAAAAGTTTCTCGCAAATGGAATACTAATTGACAATAATCATTTGTTTTAAGAAAATCGTCTTCACCAATGAATATAATACAATAATCACTTCGTGTGAAGTCTTTAATTTTATTGTGTACGTCTTTCGTTAATTCCTTTATTCCGCGATTTGGGAGCAGGTAGTGACATATTTCCGCTGTAGTGCCGAGTGTGTTCTGTGCTATAGATTGCATCTTATTAAAGTAGTTCCCGGAGATAATACACAGTTTTGATTCTTGAACCTCGCAACTATTCCCTGAATTTATTTTGGGAGGGCTCATGGAACCCGCATCCTGCGCGGATTGTTTAGGGGTTGAGTATTTCATAGGGGGGTCTTCAACAGGATGAATAAATTGAGGTGAACTATTTTTAGTTGCACTTTTCTTTTTTAATGGAGTTGATTTACGGATTGGCCCATTGTCCAATGCTATTTTCTTGTATAATTCTAGCTTCTTTTGCTTTTCTTCCAGGTTCCTTTTTAACTCGGTAACTTCTCCATTTAGCCGAGCAATCTCATCATGGGCACTGGCGAGTTGGACGCCGAGACAGTTAATTTCAGATTTTAGCTCAAATATTTGGGGATCTTCGGTTGTCGATAAATTAGGTAAACTTCGTGCGGTATCGTCATGTAGAAGAGACTCCTGAGAGTCGGATTCTGACTCGCATATACTATCAAGAGACTGGGAGCTGCGCTGAGAAGTTTGCGAGTTTTTTGGTCGCCTAATTGTCACATTATCTGGAAGGTTCTGTTTATTTGTACTCATTGTCCCTTTAGATGTGATAGATGTACTTGATGTGTTTGTAATATTAAGCTTATTGGCAGCCTTATGACAGGTGCTACATTTCCATAATTGTTTGTGTTCTTTTGACATCGTATAAAATCTTCTGGTTGTTACGTTTGTCGTGCAATTGACATCGTAATGTTTCGAACAATGTGAGCACTTTAGGAATTCATTCGTTTTAATTTCCTTTCGGCATTTAGAGCAGTTAATCCTAATAAGTTTAGGTGACATTTCGATCAATGAAATTTAATTATTCTATACTGTATTTTACTCACACCAACAAATGCTCCTTGAAAAAAGTATCCTTCGTATTGCCTTCTCCCCATTGACTTATGTCCACTGCTCCTGTGTCAGGTGTCCGCTACGGTCGTGAGTCAGTGGCCCCGCGCGATAACGAGCAGCGCGGGCAGATGACTCACCGTCCGCGGGTGCCGAGCGCTCGCGATTCGGGGGTATTGAATAAACACAATACGTTACTTTAAAATATTTAAAATGTTTTTTGCAATATCTTTAAAACTAATACGTATTTTTTTAAACGGTTTTTATCACTGTATTGCGCATATCACTCTCTTCAAAACGATATAATTTGTGACGTGAGAATACACTTTTTTTAAACACTTATCAAATTAAAACGACGGAGCTTCGAAATACGCAACTGCCTTGCGCTAGCGTGGTACGGTTCGGTTATCGGGTATTACAACCGCTTCTAATTTTAAAATTCAACACTGACTCATTTCGGATTGTGTCCGTTTTGCATTCAATGAACGATCTGTTACGTAGTTTGAAAGACCTAAGCGTACATACAGAGGGGCGACTTTGTTTTATACTATGTATAGATGTTGGGCATAGAGATGTGCCGTTCTCGAGAATTCTCGGGAACGACGCTCCTTTTGTATGGAGAATGGCGAAAATTCTCGAGAATTCTCGAGAACGGCACATCACTAGTTGGGCATAGCAACCGATAAACTAATTGAAGGGGATATGGCAAGGGGTGGAAAATACATCACTACATAGTATAAAACAAAGTAGCTTCCCGCTGTCTGTCTGTCCCTATGTATGCTTTAAAATTACGCAACGGATTTAGATGCGGTTTTTTTAATAGATAGAGTGATTCAAGAGGTATGTTTTTATGTATAATAAATGTACGGGTATTACAGAAAACTCACATAAACCGAAGCGAAGCGAGGGCGTGTCGCTAGTATGTATATAAATGTGAATGACGATGCTATTAGCCTATGTAGTGCTACCATGCCTAAGAAGCTGGCTGTGCTGGTTTCGATTCCCCGTATGGGTAAAGATGTGTGATGAGCGCAATTTGTTCCTGGGCCTTGGACTTTTCTATCTACTCAAGTTTGTATTTTTCTATATGCTATGTTTAACTTTGCCTTGTTAGTTTGGGACTAGGACAATTTGTGTGAGACGGTCTCCTGACATTTAATTGTTTAATGGCTCCGGGCCTTTTTCGTAGATTACTACTTCGGTCGATTTCTGGAACCGTAAAACCTTTGTTTAATTCATTTTGACATGTGCCAAAACAACAGAACAATGACAAAATTATTGTAGAAAAAAATATGAGCCTAAAAACCTTTTTTCTGAAAGAACACCACAGAACAGTGATGAATGGTCCTTTATTAAGGGCCACTTGCGCAGAAAAAAATAACACTGGCTTAAGACACTTAACTCGAGTTAGTAAACGTCAGATTCATACGAAAACTGTCATTTTAACTCGAACTAGGAACCTAACCTGTGCAAGTGGCCCTAAATCACTACATAGTATAAAACAAAGTCGCTTTCCGCTGTCTGTCCCTATGTATGCTTAGATCTTTAAAACTACGCAACGGATTTTGATGCGGTTTTTATTAATAGATAGAGTGTTTCAAGAGGAAGGTTTATATGTATAATAAATCCTGTTTCATGAACGGGTGTTACAGAAAACTCACATAAACCGAAGCGAAGCGAGGGCGGGTCGCTAGTGAAATAAATATTGGTCCTAATTTGATCCCCAATTCGATCGTTCTAAATCGCTACAATTCCGTTGGCACAGATATTAAGTCAGCGGGGATTAAAATTGATAAATCCAACCCAGGACATCGAGGTAATTCGGGACATTCAAAGGACGACAATTTGATTTTGCCAAACGAAATGACAAATTACTGGGAAATATATGTTGACTTTGTTTATAAAATGGAAGGTATTTACACATTTACTGATCCGCATGAAATCACTCGGGGAAACATTTCGGAGTGAGGATCAAGGCTTTGACTTTCGCCAGGTATAGATATTTATTTGGTAAAAGGACACAATTATCACAATATTTTCAAGGTTGACTTATACGTTGCGGTTCTAACCTAACGTACTTTTCTGGCCAAGTTTCGTTTCTGTTGGAGTCGCAGGTCTAAACTAACCTCACCAACTATTCTGGTAGCAGAAAAAAACATTATGCCGTAATAAAAGTATGCTGTCGGGTTGTTATGTGTATAAAATGATGTTCAACAAAAGTCCTCGAAAGTTCTGCAAAATAATATGCTGTAGCTGGAGAATGTATATGGGTAGTGATAGCTGTTAAGCTATACAGGGTGTTTGGCGGTCGGGTGTAGGGGTTTTAAGAGATGATTGATAGAGTCATTTTGAACATTTTGGTCACAATTTACTATTATGTAAAGTTGAAAAAACGTTATGTTCTCCTGATAAAACAATGATTAAACACCCTGTACAGCCAAGATTGAATAAATTTCTGGTGTTTGAGCTTCGCAAAATACATAGAAATTCTTAGGCTATCTCAATAGCACACTTACGTAAATATTCGCTTGAAAAGAAACGTTATCGCTCAGAAACAGCGAATGAACCAACCCATATGGTTAACCCAGAAGTACGCACTGACGGAGAGATTTATAGACTCCACAAAATCTAACAACAGCTATAAACTGTTTTAAGCATGCCAGTTGAGGTTGAGCATAAAAATAAATAGGGCAATGGCCTATAATCCGGGAAGCAGTAACTCCTGGGTTCAGGTACGCAACAAATTACGGATAACACAAAGATCCTGTAGACAGCGCGGCGTCTTGAGCACTGAATTCATTCGGTTTAGAGATAAGGTCTATCGTGTTTATGAAAACAAACACTGGCGATAACAAAATGAAATCTATTGCTACTGGTTGCTCGGATTATGATAACGAGCGTAAAGGAGAATATTTTATTTGCGTAGGTATATTGTACATTGGCCAAGCACGCGTAGTTAAATGTTTACTTAACAATGTTTATTCTGTACTTAGTACTAAGTACTAGAATGTTTTGATTTTATTTTGATTTAAAGCCGGTCAGTGAAAAAGTTACACGATTTTAAACATGAAAGAACAATGTACGTCTAATGGAATTATTTAACTCCGTGTGTCAAACTCACGTACCACACTTTTTTTTTGGATATTACGTAGGTCATATCTTCACATCTGATCACAAGATCGTCACATTCTTTAGTCCTTGGTTCCAAGAAAGTTATGAACATTGTCTTTTATTAAAAGTCGCTAAGTTAACCTATTGTACCTCCTAGCTTTTTGAAACTCGCAAAGATAAAACGACAGTGTAATACAAATGGACAACATAGTTTAAAACAGCGCCAGCTACATAAAGGAACAAAGAAAAAGAAGCGAGCCCGAATGCACCCGAATATAGCCGACAAAGGCCTCGTATAGCTGAATACTAGAGCTCATTTCCTCTGGAGATATCACAAGAATCCGCTAAAGAATAAAACTGTGGATCCCTGCCAACACCCTAAGCTTTATGCTAAGTTGTACGACTTTAAACTCTATCAAGACTTGTCTTCATAGTCTTCATAGTTTGGGAGGGAAACAATTTACGGGGTAAACTTATATGGGGGTCAGGTCATTCTTGGGAATTTGGAGAGTTTCGCATGTCGAACGGTGTTTAAAGCAAGTATGCGGATCGTGGCTGTCAACGGTCGCGAAAGAGGTTTTACGCGACCCTTATAAGAGCTGTTGTGTGACTTAAGGTAAAGGCGTGTGGAATGTCTTTGGAACATGTTGCCGGAGTCGATGTAAAATAAGCGTTTAATTTCATTTAATTTAATTTTGAGTTTCGCCATTTTAGTTTTATATTATTTTTATAACAGTTCCGAATTAGATTCTTACGCACAATACACGCGTATCGCAAAACAGTAGGTACATTACAAAATATCATAATATTGTAAGGATATTTTGGATGTGTGTACTTTTACTGTTAATTTATTTAAAAATAAGTTATGTACAGTCAAGGGCAATAATATGTATACACTTTAGTACCTTGTCACTTTAACCACTGTGACAGTTCATATATGGCAGTTCAAATATGACGACAATTAGACAAGGTACTAAAGTGTATACATATTTTTGCCCTTGACTGTTTAGATGTACAATCAAAAGAAGCCAAACTTTTGCACTAACACAAAAAAATATTCATTTTATCGTATCCAATAAAACTCAATTTTACAATATCTTTCGCCCAGTCCCCTTCACTTGGACCCACTCATTCTCCGAGGCTACAGATATTTCTGTCCAAGGAATGAGGACATCTGCCGTTACGTAACTACGGATCAAGTCTCACCCCCCTCCCCACACTGAGATATTTCTCAGTCTTTATTGGCCATATAAGCGCTCTGTATAAGCAGTAAAGGCGGTTAAATAATTTGATTACAACGAACACATTGCTGGAGTTAAGTAACTTGCATATCTTTAGAAAGGGTGCTCGCACAGTGCCAAGAACTCAATACCGTGTCTGTTTTATATGGAAATCTGGGACTTGGGTCTAGTAAGTAAAACACTTGAAGCTGAAGGTTGAGGACTTAAGTGTATCCGTAAAGGTGTGACACCAATGATTTAGACGCACACTCGATTCGGTTCCTGTTGATCGTCATCTACCTACTTGTACGTACACTCAACCAATGTTATTTATAGGCCACTGTGGAACTATGTCCAAGTGACGTTTAATTCCATTCTTAATAAGTAGTTTCTTACGATTTGAATCATTATGTCACTATGACATACTTCTATAGTGGGCTAGGATTCAAATTGATGGACAGTACCTGCTTACTAAATGTATTAGGCATTGGCACATGTTATAAAGTATTGTTACTTAAATTGTTTTGTTCCGATATAACACTTGAAATGTTAGTGAATGAACTTTTAGGTGAACATGTTTTAGCCATAAATTTACTTTAATTATGTTTCTATTACTAGATTTCCATGAGGAAACAGGAACGAGGCTTATAATATTGCACATAAATACTAATGGCGTAGTGATAGATCAGAAATCATCGTGAGGTCTCGTCTATACCTACACAATACACATAAGTATATGTGAGGTAGTGATAAAAATGTACTTGCTAAAGACGTAAATATCAAAGCTTGACATAATAAGGAAATACAACAACAATAATACAAGAGAATAAGTGGAATATTTCGTACAAAATATAGGCAAAACACAAAAACAACGAAGAAAATAGAAGAGCCCTGTACTACGCATATTAACAGACGGGTTCTAACAAGAAATCTTATCGATATAAAACATTATCGTGTTATTATCTAATTGACTTCCATCCTGCATGTCGTTAATTTAAATTGTCAATTGTCAGGACCAAAAAGTTACGCCGCAATCCATGTAGATGTGATTTGATCTTGTTGGTTCTCAAAGCAGTAGTAAGGACTACTGCGGTAGTGGACAAACAACTGACAACGAGAATTTACGTAAAACATTAAAAGTATGTATTTATTTACTTTATTGTACAAACAACAAAATAGACAGGAACACAAGAAGCCTGTAAAAAGGCGAACGTATAAACAGCTACACAGCAACACTTTTCCAGCTAGAATTTGCAGGAATAGCAGAAAGAATTTCAACTAAATGATCAAATTAGACCGCGTCTAGTGAGTTAACGACACGGGCGTAAGAGAACTCGATAGAGTTTAAATTCACTGGAAACGCTTGTAAAAGATAAATCTGAGGTTCGTTTGCAAATAGGTGGAAGCTTGCTGATAAAGTACCGAGGAAGATAGGATGACATTTTTATGTCAAACTCATTGGTGGTACAACCTAGGGAGTTTAACGCTTAGTAGTAGGAATAGAATGTGATCCACGATAAAACCTAAGAACTCTGATTTGTCAGCGCGTTGTTTTCTGCTCCTAAATCGACCGCCTAACTCCCGCTCATACCGCTTATACTATTTTAATACCGCTATGAGCAAGGGTATCATATACATACATATCACGCCACTTTCCCTTAGTGGTAAGCAGTGACGGATGGAAGGAAGTGCTTCCACTTGCTACGATCCAGACCAACTCCCCTCACTTCCTCCACACTCAATACACTCATAAGTCTCTTCATACACGTGCCTCGGTTTAAAGTCTCCTGACCTGGCCCTTTCTTAATACGTCCCCGATCTGATCGTTAAACGTTCGCCTCACGATCATCTACAATCTGGTAATGGAATAACATTGTTTTCATTTTTCAATCTACTTCAAAAAACGAAGTTTTCTATTATTTTCTGGTTTGTGTGTATGTTTTACGTGATCCCATTAAAACTTCGTATTATTAATCAACCATCCATCTTCATATTTAAACCCGTTTATACCTACGTTCTGTAACATAAAGACATTCCTAGAAGCAACGCTTTAGACAATTTGAGGTCCTTTTAATATTTTCGCAGGAGGAATTCAGTGCTAAACCGACGCTGTTAAACTTTCCAATTTCATGCCCCATTGCCTTAATAAAGGGGTTAGTTGAATCAAATTAGCCCCGAAGCTTCAAATTAATGAGGCGCCGGACAATTTTTAGTACCGACAGTAAATTAGGGATTTCGTGACGAAATTTTTTGTTGAAAAAATTAAGGGTGACCTTGTCGTTAGGGTAAATTGGTAACTTGACAGATCGTTGCTTAAACCGTACACCATTATAAAGATTCAATTGTTTTTAATTGACCACTCAGGCCACCTGGGGCACGTTTTATAAAGCTACATGTTACAATTCTACAGGTCTAAACTGGCAACACTGCTAAAATGGCTGGTTGTCATTGGGTCGAGGTGGTGTCAAATGGAAACTTGTAATGTGTAAATTGTAATTTGTAGTTTTATAAAACTGGCCACTGATGGTAAGCATGATCGAAGACCCAGCCATAGATATTTGCATTCTCAAGTTTATTTTTATTAAATGGCGTGAAGAAGGCAACGAACGAGCTATCTGATGGTGAGTAAGAACTATAGACGTAAGCATTCTCAAGATTACAATCACATGACTGCAATCCTAAGACTGCAAATGCATTTTCAACCCTGAGCACTAAGATTAAGCACAAATTGCACCAGAACACAATAATACGAACGCTGTTGCTTGGCGAAATCTCAACAACCAATTAACAAACTAAAAATCATTTTCTACGTCATTTTGTTTACTTCCTTTCTCTCTTTGGCAAATCAAGGTAAACAGCATTTGCTTGATTTAGGGATGTTAATAATGGCCAATGGTTCCGAAAATCTTCATTGTTATTAAAGTGACTTTGTCTAGAAACACTTGAATTTTTATCAATTTAGCTGTCTATAAAAAAAAGTTGACATTAAAAGCTCGCGATGCATCACAACAGACTAAGCGAGCGAGTGTGACCTTTTATTGTTATTATATAGTTAAAGGAGGTCAGAGGCAGTAGAATGGAAGGCTTAACGTGATTGTAACATGATGTAACAATGCAAACTAAACTAACTCAGATAAGTACCTACTTATACAATGCTTACCTAAATAAACCTGCTTAACATTATATCGGTAATTCTATCTAGCATATAAATCATGGATATTTTTGGCTCGCCCGCTTCGGAATAATGGTCACACTGGGACGATATTTCGAGGCGGGCACCACTGACAAGGGTGCGTGAATTTACGCGCCAAAATAAACTGCTGTGGCCATCTTTAATTCATTGGGAAATTGGATATTTTTATAAATACCCTGTGGTTAGCTCCCCTTGTTAAAAATGGCTGAATAATCAGTACCTATGTACCTCTATAGGTAGGTACCTATTTAAGCATTTGTATAAAATATTGGACGGCATTTTCCGTTAATTTCCCTATTTCTATCCGTTAGGGGTAGCATTGAACCGAAAAGTAACTTCTCAAATTGTGAAAGTTTCTTATGAGAAATTCTCGGAAATTTCTAAGAATATTCTTAAATTTTGTATGGAAAGAGAACATTATAAATCGCTCCTTTAGAATTATAGTGACCTAATTCAAAATTTTCAGCATTCGACTTCGAGTCATAAATTTATTACTGTAGAGACCTAACTCGAAATCCAAAATTTGCTAATTAGGTCACTATAATTCTAAAGATGCGAAATGCTCTCAAATGTTTTCAATAATATTCTCAGTAATTTCTTAGGAAGATTTCTTAACTTCTGAGAATGTTCTGCAACTTGTACATTGCTAAGGTCTGATTTTTATTCCCACAGAAAAAATGTAAACAAAGGTGTTGCCGTAAACGAAAAACATTTGCAGAATTCAAAATATTTTTACTTTCCACAATTATAAGAAATCGACTGTCTATAAAAAAACTATATATTGTAATTAAGATTAAAGAATTTAATCTGTTGATGGAAAACTTCATTTTGATATAAACTCTTTGTTGTGTTAATTTAAAACGTGAAAACCGTTTTTTTACGCATAATTTATTTATTGCACTGGTATCATTGACTCGATACACCCGTGTTAACAAGTTGACGGCTGCTTGATGTTACTTCACTCGCTTCGCTTCACCATTCGTGCTCCCGTCTCGTAATCGCTTTCCAGTGACTCATTTATGCGATTTTAATTTCAATTATATCTCAAATTTATTTTTATATCACGGTTCGAGCGAAATGATAACTTAATATTATATTTCTTGCTGGCCCAAACTTTGAGATCCCCTGAAATGTCACTTTGACAGTGACGCAACTTTGTTTACATTTTTTCTGTGAGAATAAAAATCCGACCTTAGTTAGGGGTCTGATTTTCGAGAAAGGCTTTATTAGTGCGGGCCTAGGGTACTCATCAAATACCTAGTCCATCCAAACTTGAAGTCCCTCTGAGCAGTGATTGTTTGTTAGTTCAGTCACAAAAGAATGTAATGTATTCGAGTTTAAAAAATAGAAAAAGTCGTTAATTTTATATTCATTATACCTTAATCTAATGGTTACTGGTCGTGCGTCCAGCTAGCAACTTTACTTTGTAAATTAATTCGATTTTGGGAAGCTATATTTCATCGAACACTAAAATAAAGCTGAAGTATGGCTTACTTAAAGCGATGGTAGTAAATAAATCAAGAAAGTTTAAAATTGAGCTCGGCTAAAGTATTTTAGCAAACTAGGGGAGACAATTTGGCAAAGAATCCAGTATCTATCTGTTGAAATAGGTATAAGTACCTAAATAAAGCCAGTATAGTAGGTTTTACATGCCTAGTAGGAGTTAGGAATTAGATTTATGTTCCACTGTTATATCGCTGGATGACTACGGTTATGTTATGAGGTGAGAAAATCACACAATTGAATCCGGTAAGAGGAAAATGATCTTCGCAGGTTTTAGTTAAGTATGTATTTCCAGTAAAAACCAAAAAATCGGTTGTTGAGAGTAGTTCGGAACGTCGAAATGAACCATAGATACATTCATTATACGTAACTAGTAACTATTATTTTAGAGAAACTCTTTTTAACGAAGGTATCATTGCGTAGAATTTTCATTTCATTGAAAGGCATTTCTCGACGCAAGAGTTAATTTTTTTTGGTAGTTACTATTCTAATCTAACCTAACTACGCAGATACGTAATTAATGTTTAAGATATCCTGAAAACTTCTTGAATTTCAGCAGAAAATAGAGTTCGATGAAATGATACATTCGATGTAGTGAAGTTCGATAATATAGGTTATCATTCTTTAACTAATTTTTACTTTATTTTATTAGGATTCCGTACCTAAAGATTACCAACGGGACCCTATAATTAAACTTTTGTCGTCGGTCCGTCTGTCTGTCTGGCTGAAGGGTACAACGGGCTGTGTTTTTCATTTTCATTTTCTATAGGTAGAGTAGACATTTGAAATTCACATGTATTTCTAATTCCGCTATAATATAATAACAAATAAAATTATAGTACGCGAGTCCGACTAGTTTTTGGGCAGTTTTTTGTATAACTTCAAGTAATAAAGCTAATAGGTAGGTAACATTTTATTTTTGCCACTGGCAAAGGCTTCTCATGTTATGTGCAAGGTCAAAGTGGTCAAAGTTCCAAAGTACAAGTTTTTTGTTAACGCTAAAGTGTGACAAATAGTTATTTTCATAAACAAACACACTCACATACTGACATATTTCTCGTGACGAGTGGAACAAAAGCATTTGTCACTCCTCTTTGTAATTTGTAACTGGATATCTCATTGTATGGGATAAGAATATAGGTACCTAGTTAAATATATTTTTATTCCACTCGCAGTAAACCATTTGTGACAATTATTGTCATTGAAATAACCGCACTATCCACATTACAATAATTCGTATTTCAAAATATAGAATATTTATTGTATTGGGTTTATTCCCGTCAGTTCATACAAAAAAAAATACAAAGCCTGCCTAAAGAAATAACAATAACACGAAACGTTTTGACAAAAATATCCGCATTTTTTTACCCTTATTGAGAGTCCTATCCAATAATATTGATACAAAGCGATTTCGGCATAAAGAAAAACATTGCATTTTTTATTAACATCCAGAGTGAAATCCAATACACAACATTACCCAAATATTACTATAACACGATGTTTGCACTTGACTCGCAAACTTTAAACAACGCACGAGAACAAAACGCAATTGATATCAATCAACAACAGCCATCAGCTTCCAAATAAAACGCACACAAATTAAAAAAAATGGAACAACACTGAATGTCACATTCAAATTGGCGGCAAAATAGTGACGTGACACTTCACAGTACCAACCGCGCGCACGTCATACCGCGGCAAAGGAACTCGGCATACTGCCAGTGGGTCGCGTCTGACGTAGCCCGACTGCTCAAACGTGTATTAAAAAGTTATTTTTCCTTCTACGCCGATGTAGCTCAAGCAAGAACATATTTACAAATTAATTTAATTAAAACTTTCTGTGTTCATAAACAAAACACTCGCTCAAATACAAATTAGCTTTATTTACGATGCGGTATTGATTCCGCCGAAAATAGCGTTGATTTTTCACGACCTTAAATATATTCATGAAAATGGGATGGCGCTGCGTCATCGAGTTAGAGGATTAACATTAAGTCTGTAAACATAATTTGGGCGAGTAGGTTCTGTCTGTTTGTGGAATGGTTAATTTAATCTCTGCGACCGACTTATCGCTGGACTGCGAAACTTCATAGTGATTTCTTTAGCGGCAATCCCAGGTCTGCACGGAACAAATGAACCCTATTAGCTTGAAAGCAAAGGTATGGAGCCGGGCACTTGAGGTTTTTCTCGAAAATTCGGTCGGATTTTTCGTTCCAATTCTTGAAAACATTGAGCGCTACCGTCGCGTCTGTTTGCTTTTTTAGGTGGTAATTTTGTGTGTTCCTTGCGTTTTATTTCATACGCTCAAAAACTCTACTCAAAATGAAAAGCTGTTCTTAAAGCGGATAATTAACAATAAAAAAGCCACGTAATAAAAACTACAAAGTCGGTTTAAGGGCGTGCAATCGCTGTTATTTCTGTGAATTCGCTAAATTGTAAAGCACACTGCAGTATTTACTGTAGAACATATTTTTAAAACTTTAGTAGGTACCTACGTCAATATAAATTCCTTATTTTAAAAGTAGAATAATGTAGTTGTGATCGGAAAATTCTACACGTGCCCTTGGTCCTTATTCCAGATTGTTTCAACACCTATTGTTATCGTATTGTCTTTACTGTTAAGTTTATAAGAGCTGTCATCGTAACCTTGACAATACGATAACAATATGGAAAAAGACAATGTAGAATAAGGCCCCTTTTACCGATGGTGTCAATCAACTATGTAAGACTATACATAGCGCGCTACATTTATTTAAATCCTTATTATAGGTAGTTTCAACTCAGTTGAGGCCACGCACACATAACACTGTCATGTAATGACAACGAGATAAGAGCACTAATTTCAAAATCTCGTTGTCATTACATGACAGTGTTATGTGTGCGTGGCCTCAACTGAGTTGAAACTACCTATAATAAGGACTTAAATAAATGTAGCGCGCTATGTATAGTCTTTTTCCATATTGTTATCGTATTGTCAAGGTTACGATGACAGCTCTTATAAACTTAACAGTAAAGACAATACGATAACAATAGGTGTTAAAACAATCTGGAATAAGGCCCAAGGGCACGTGTAGAATTTTCCGATCACAACTACATTATTCTACTACACATAACACTGTCATGTAATGACAACGAGATAAGAACACTAATTTCAAAATCTCGTTGTCATTACATGACAGTGTTATGTGTGCGTGGCCTCAACTGAGTTGAAACTACCTATATAATAGGGTATTCATATATAATTACTAATTAGAGATATGGGTACGAGTACGAAGTAACTTTTTGGTTGCATCCTCTTAAATTCTCACAGAATTGCGTTTAGCTAACCGAAAAACCTTGATGTTACACATAGCAACTGTCTCTGCCAGACACATTAAAGCAAGTAGTAGCAATGTTTTAGAAAAAAAAATAAGGGAACTACGTGCTGTTGAGGTCTGAGAAGGTTAGAAAATATTATCAATGAACTAAACATCCTACTTAGTTGACAATACATCTCTAGGTGTAGTATTACTGTACTGTGACCAACTGTGACACTTCCTGCGCGTCTGACCAAATTTTATAGTCATGGATATGGAAGAACATAACTTCATCAGTCTAAGAAACAAAGAACGAAGAACCATCACAAGCATCCCTAATTTGTTTAAAGGGTTTACCCTTGTCCCCTTGTTTCATACACTGACTGACACTCATTTCAAAGACACTCGCTTCACAGAATTTTCGTTTCATAGAAAACTATTTTCTGCTGAACCCGTGTTGATTTCATTTTATCTTGTGTTGTGATGGTAACAAGTTTAAGCTAATGTAACCTACGTGAATAATATTTAATAATAGTAAAGTGATAGTGTCTACGAAATGAGTGTCAATAAAAGAAGGGGCACCCGGTTTAAAGTGCTAAAAACGGCAAAAGCACGAACCTCTGATTCAAACTAATATGGAAAACTGCATTCACACATTTCCATTTTAAACATCCAAATTGATAGAGTGGAAAAAACCGCTCAGTTTAAACCGTTTCACGTATTAATTGGAATATTTTTGTACATTTTCATTCCTCTACGTTGATGACCCGGGCTTTGAGTGAAAAGATTAAAAGATGCAAGCGGTATAATGAGAAACGGGAAAGGTATTTAAAAAGCTTTTTAGCAACCTAACCACGGTTAAACTCTTTTTTAACAATGGATTTCGTGTCTCTAGTTATTTCTGAATAATGTCAAACATTTGTTGCACGAACTTTTTGTCTCTGAAACTCTACAAATAAAATGTAACGTGAATTTCCCGCGCACAGTCCTTAATTGACACATGTTTTTTTTTAATTAGACATGAGAGGTTGGAGTCTTGCATAATGAGCGCTTTCGTGTTTTTTATGCCACAGACTAAAAATACTAACCAGTGTTAGTGTAAAGAATATTTTTAGCATAAATAATCATATTTGGTGGGGGAAATTAAAATGGATATAGTGTGGGTGTACTATAAACTTAAATTTTAAATATTATACATAATAGATACCTGTAACAAAAAAACTGAAATAACTAGAAATAAGTTTAATATATTTGGCACTCTATCAACCACTAGAGAATATAAGTCTATTTTAATGAAGATAATCGTAGTTAAAAAAAAATACACTACACACATTCCACAAGAAACATATGAATTTCTGGCCCTCAACACTACGCTTTTTTTTATTTAACATCAGTTCATCTCGATAATTCTGCCAATAGATGTTATTTACTCTGTGTGTCAAAGTTGAAAAGTAAACAGCGCTCTAGAAATTTACCTATGTTCGGTCAGTTTTAGCATAGGTTAAAAAGTTGTACTCAGTTCCCACTTAGTTATATTTCAGTTTACGTTCCACAGCATTTGTTTTAATGTACCGTTAATTCCTTTTGTCAACATCCTGACCGCTTCGTTAGTACAATAACACATGGAGACAAATTCATGCACATGCCTCTTTCGAGCCATAGACAAAGAACGAAATTGTCCTATGGAGCTGACCCAGATTCCCGGCATTCAGCCATTGTAGCTCAATCTCATTACACGGCTTGCATTTTTAGGGTTCCGCGGTATGAAACCTTACAAGGTCGAGCTTGTTTGTTTGTCCTGCTCATAAATGAATAGAATCGTCGAAAATGTTCTTTTCTAAAGGCTGGCTAGCGAAAAAATGTTTTAGAGGCTGGTTAAAAATAAACAAAGGTTTTTGTGTTCTATGACTGGAAATTTCCGAGTCACTTACTCCGAGATAGCTGCTGGCTTTTGCCGTTGGCTTATGTTTTTGGAACGAAAATTCTTACTAAGAGTAATTATTGGGATTTTATTTTGCTGTCAACAATTCTGAAATCAAACAACTTGAAATGTATCATTAATTTCTAAGAAATAATCTTAGACTACTTTTTCTAAAAGAAGTTGTTCTATACGAATATTTGACAAGTTTACAAAGCGTATTGTATCGGAAAACGTTATTGTAAGTAATAATTTAACTCAAAAATAGACGCTTAGGTGTAACTTCAAACTGTAACTTTCTAGAATAAACAAATAACGTGTATGTAAAATGTCAATTGTATAACCGTCGGATACAGGCAAACATGCAAACGACATGGCTTACAAACATCACAACACAAGCAACACCAAGCACTCATTCAATAATATTAATTCATTAAAAATATCAAAATCAACTAACGTAAACATTTTGATACTAAATTTCCTTTGACAAGCAAGCCCTTCTCTTTACACCACGCTAAGTATTCGAAAGGAAATCAACAGCCCTTGATTATTCATGATCTTTAATATTGTCATAGTTTGTGTTACGGAACCCTCGTACACAAACAAAAGTATTCGGCCCTAACTAAAACTTCGTCCACCTGTCCCTTAAGGAGCCTTCTTGGGAACAGTCTTAATTAAGTGAAGCTTGACAGAGAATATGGTTCTTTTTCCCTAGACAATAAAGATTTATGATTTTACTAGCTGCTACCAGCGACTCCGTCCGCGTAGACTCGCTTATCAAGAGTAAAAAGTAGGTGCCATATGTCCTTCGTCAGGGTTTAAGCTATCTCCATACCGAATATCATCGAAATTAGTACAGCGGTTTAGCTGTAAAATCGTAACAGACAGTCTTACTTTCGCGTTTATAATATTAGTATGGATAATTTAGGTCAATTACAAAAAGGGATGGATCCCGGCGTATGCCACTTTTGCTATCACAATCCTTTAACCTAACACAAAGCAGCAGTGTTCACATTGTCATGTTTTGTTCCACTCACATTTTTCCATCATGGCCACATGTGCAAAGTTAATTGAGAAACAAATTGAACATATTTGCCGCCACAGAATCAAGAAAGCCCTACGAAACTTCCTTTTTCCGGAAACGTAGGCGTATTCACGCAAAAACATTTCCCACATCTTCCCTTACTGCTCTCCCTTCCACTTGACAGTTATAACGTGATAGAGAAAGGGATAGGGCTAACTTAACTTAAAGGGAAGCAGAGCATCTGAAAGCGTTATACGGAAAGAGTCTTTACGTTGTAAACGCGTAAACGATTTATCGAACATCATTTCCTGTTTATAAACAAGTGAACAAAGTATTTATATTTACAGGAAAACGCGTAATACAAGCGTAAATCCCATTTAGGTAGTTACTTGGTTACAATAATAGGTTTTAAACATGAACTCATGTTTGAAACGACGGTATTTGACAAGGCATGGAAGCAAACGAGACGAGACTCACACGTTTCTTACGCCGTTTCTTCTCTGTAATCATAGTGTGCAGGACGATGCAAACACACCGGCACAGCAAGACAAAGATGATTATAGAACTCTGTTAATTAAGTTAGTTGTAAGTTTAAATAAATAGAAATGCCAGTAGGGACACGGGAAATAGGTAGGTATAGGAGATAGGTACAGGATAGTAAATAGTAAACATCGCATCCCCTCCTAAAAAGGCTTAGGAAATAGTATCCCCACTCAGACTCTCTTTCGTAAACTTCCTTGTCTCTCCCTTTAAAATCACTCCTCGTTCCTTCACTGTCTTAATCAATCCCCCCTCTTACACGACCCTTCCGGTCAGCGAGTTTGGTCGCCTCGGACCTCTCGCTCACTCCGACCTCTCTGTCCAGCGCTTGGGCGCACACCTCGTCGCTACCAGGACCAAGTCCGCCCCACTCCTTGCACGACTCCCTCCATTTTTGTATAGCTGTCTCCCTCTCGTATTTTACCTTCTCTCTCACGCATATTCGCCGTCTCCCTTTCCAAGTCCCTGTCTCTCCTACCAAACTATAGCCTCGTTCGTTTACCAACTAGGTCCGTTCCCCAAAACTGGAATATTAATAGGCCCCCGATCGATAGAAATTGTGACAAATCGTGGAAGCAAATCAAGAAAAGGGAAGCAAACCAGTAGCAAGCAAGAAGCCTTCGGAACCTACCGCATAGAAGGGACCCTCGGCACCCCCCCCCCATAGAAGCTTGCTACAACCGTCACCGAATAGTTCCCGCTCCCTACTGGCAGATCGCACGCATATAGAAGCATCTTCGGTTTTATTTCTTCGAAACGAAATCAGCCCCCCACCTCCGAACATACAGTCCACTGCTCTGCGCCTTGTGCGGGGCAATAGCAATTCGACGTCCCGCACATTGGTCCTTCTCCACGGATAGAAAAAAGAAAATCGAAGATGCCCGTCACCAGAAGCAAGAGCGGAAAGAAGCTTCCGCCGGCAACAGAAGCTGCCACAACGACGACAGAAGCTACCTCGACGATCGAGCCTCTGTCAATAGCCACAGGATCAAGACCGGCTGCGTCAGTCCCGCAGCCGGCAACCACTGCGTCAGTCCCGCAGTCACAGGCCGCTGCGTCAGTCCCGCAGTCGGCACCCGTCGCGTCAGTCCCGCGACAACAGGCCGCTGCGTCAGTCCCGCAGCCGGCACCAGCTGCGTCAGTCCCGCAGCCAAGGATCATCCCGTCGACAAAGATAGTTCATCCGGATCCTCCAGCGTCACCAGACGTGACAATACCGGCGCCACCGTCGACACAACAGGGCGCCGGCTTCGGCGTGCTCCATCAACGAGCACGCACATCGTCATCGAAGACGGGGCGAGCATCCAGGCTCGCCGCCGCCAAAGAAGAACTTGCGAGGAAGCAAGTACAGTTAGCCGCTGCCCAAATAGCAAGAATAGAAGCGGAACCATCCGACGACGAAGATGAAGAAACCATAGCGTCGGACGGGGAAGCAGCACGAAGAGTCGGTGACTGGCTGGAAACCTCCCAGCCACACCCAATAGCCGTCACCGACACACCACAGTGGACGCTGATGCAAGATCGGCCCTACTCCGCGTCGATACAACCGAGCTCGGCGGCGCCCCTCCAGGCGCCATCCCCACCACCACCGATGGCGGCGCCCCACCAGGCGCCATCCCCACCACCGATGGCGGCGCCCCACCAGGCGCCATCCCCACCACAGCAATGGCAGCCGCTACCCCCACCAGCGGGTACCCAAGCCGTATCCCCACCAATGGCGGCTCTCCCCACTCCAGTCAACAATGAAGCAACGGGAGCCAGCGCTACAGTACCGGGGGAATACTTCAACAACTTGACGTCTGCCATCACTCAAGCCATCAATGCTGGGTCATCACGTCGACACCATATCGAGCTACCAACCTTCACCGGCGCACATCAACAATGGCTGTCATTCATAGCGGCCTACAAAGAAGCATCAGCGCAACATAGCGACATAGAAAAAATAGCAAACCTCAGAAGAGCGCTTAAAGGGAAAGCGCGCGAAGCCGTCGAAGATTTATTCATCTGCGGCGCTACATCCGAAGACATCGTCGCTGCATTAGCGAACCGCTTCGGACGTCCCAACTCCATCGCTCTGTCAGAAATAGAGCGGCTCCGGGCACTACCACGCTTGACCGACGTGCCTCGAGACATCTGCGTGTTTGCCAACCGCATAGCCAACATAGTGGCCACGCTGCGCGTACTCAACCGCGCGCACTACATGTTCAACCCGGAGCTGACGAAGAACATTATAGAAAAATTTACACTGACGTTGCGCTACAGATGGTTCGACTTCGCGGCCACACAGAACGAAGAAGAAGCTGATCTCGTCAAGATATCAAGATTTCTAACGAGAGAAGCGGAGCTGTGCGCCCCATACGCACAGCCCGAAAACATAGCCGCAAACGTCACGATCGAACCGCCGCGGCGATACCCCATCAAGACACAGCATCGAACATTCGCCGCTGCGGAAACACATAGAAGAAAATGCGCTGTATGCAACAGCGAAGCCCACAGTGCAGCAACCAGCTGCAACAAGTTCAAGGAAAGCGATAGTCTGGCGAGGTGGGAACTCGCTAAGAACCACAACTTGTGCTACCGATGCCTACGATACAGATCGAAGACGCACACCTGCACGAAGAAAACCTGCAATGTCGGCGGGTGCGGGCGGACACATCACAGCCTCCTACACTTCAGGAGGGCCGAAAACCAAGCAAACGAAGACCAAGAGCCCGCCATAGTCGCAAGCGTGCAATCGAGCCACCAGATGCGATCCTACTTGAAGCTCGTTCCAGTACAAGTCTCGGGGCCTGCCGGCACAGTACACGCCTGGGCCCTACTGGACGACGGATCCACTGTAACCCTGGTGGATGAAGAAATAGCTGAACAAGTCGGCGCCGAGGGCCCAGTAGAAGCCCTACAAATAGAAGCGATCGCCGACATCACAATAGAAGCCCCCAAGTCGCGCCGCGTCTCTCTTACGCTGCGCGGCACGGGCGAAACACAGCAAGTTTATGCGCGAACGGTGAACAAACTCCACCTATCGCCGCAGACCATACAGCAGTACGACATCGAAGCGTGCAGCCACTTAGAAGACATCAAGAGTCATCTAACCTATAGCCAAGCAGAGCCAAGAATCCTCATAGGTCAAGACAACTGGCACCTCCTACTAGCCACGATGACGAGAAGGGGACGGAAACATCAGCCCGTCGCCTCTCTCACACCGCTCGGCTGGGTTCTACACGGCGCAAACACGAGAGCAATGGGACACCGAGTGAACTTCCTGCAACACGAAGAGGACGAGAGCATGAACGAACAGCTGCGCCGCTACTTCGCCATCGAATCACTCGCCATCGAACCCAAACAACCCGCCTCGAACCCAGATCAACGCGCATTGAAAATACTAGAGGCCACCACAGTCCAATTAGAAGAGGGCCCCTACCAAACCGGCCTGCTATGGAGCGAGGATGACGTCAGGATGCCGAACAATTATGAAAACGCTTTGAAAAGGCTAGCAACTACAGAAAGAAAAATCGATAAGAATCCACAGCTCAAAGAAAAGTACAGCGAGCAGATGGAAGCACTCATAGAAAAGGGGTACGCAGAAATCGCCCCTATTAACAAGCACGAGGGCCGCACCTGGTACCTGCCGCACTTCGCGGTGGTTAACCCCATGAAGCCAGGGAAGGTCCGCATCGTTCACGACGCAGCCGCCAAGACAAGAGGAGTCTCACTCAACAGTCACCTGCTCGCAGGGCCGGGGCTCCTACAACCACTGCCCGGAGTCATGATGAGGTTCCGGCAACACAAAGTGGCGGTGACTGCTGACATAGCCGAGATGTTCATGAGAGTGAAGATGCGACCGGAGGACCGCGACGCGCTGCGCTACCTGTGGCGCGGGGACCGGCGAGATGGAGCACCCGATGAGTACCGAATGACCTTTTTAATATTCGGCTCAAGCTGCTCGCCTACGTCGGCAATCTACGTCAAGAACCTCAACGCACAGAAGTACGTGAACTCTCAACCCGAGGCCGTAAGGGCTATAATAGAAAACCATTATGTGGACGACTACCTGGCCTCCTATCAGACAGAAGAGGAGGCCATAAGAACATCGCAAGAAGTACTCAGAATCCATGAAAAAGGGAACTTTCACCTACGTGGATGGGCGTCTAACTCGCCGCAAGTTCGTCAGCAAATGAGCAAGAGTGACGTCACGCCGCCGCCATCGACACACATCGCGATTGACGACGGAACAAAAACAGAACGAGTCCTAGGCCTTATCTGGATGCTGGCCATCGACACCGCTACAGAAGAGGAGGCGAGCGCCAAGGGTATCGCCTGGCGCTACATACCTCCCGGCGCCCCGTTCATGGGAGGCGCCTGGGAGCGCCTCGTCCGCTCCGTGAAGACCGCGCTAGAGGTGACGCTGCACGAGCGTCATCCCACCGAAGAGGTCCTCACGACACTGCTCACCGAGGCTGAGTACGTGGTGAACAGTCGCCCGTTAACCCACGTACCAGTCAGCGCCGAGGACCCGGAGGCCATCACCCCCAACCACTTTCTCCTGGGGGGCTCCGCCCGGGTCCCTACTCCGGGAACCTTCGACGACCGGGACCTTGCCGGCCGCGCCACCTGGAAAACAGCACAGAGGCTGGCAGACCACTTCTGGGCTCGCTGGCTGAAGGAGTACCTGCCTGACCTTCAATACCGGCGGGAGCCACACGGTCAAGGACCAGCCCTCAAGATCGACGACGTCGTGCTCATAGCCGACAGCACGCTGCCACGAAACACTTGGCCCCGGGGGGTCGTAATTGCTGCTTACCCGGGAGCCGACGGCATAGTGCGGACGGCGGACATCCGAACCAAGGGCGGCGTGCTCAGGAGACCGACTAAGAAGCTCGTCGTGCTCCCGACGGCACCATCGCCTGCACCGAATCAAGAGTAACGCCTGCAGCGATACACGGCGGGAGAAATGTGCAGGACGATGCAAACACACCGGCACAGCAAGACAAAGATGATTATAGAACTCTGTTAATTAAGTTAGTTGTAAGTTTAAATAAATAGAAATGCCAGTAGGGACACGGGAAATAGGTAGGTATAGGAGATAGGTACAGGATAGTAAATAGTAAACATCGCATCCCCTCCTAAAAAGGCTTAGGAAATAGTATCCCCACTCAGACTCTCTTTCGTAAACTTCCTTGTCTCTCCCTTTAAAATCACTCCTCGTTCCTTCACTGTCTTAATCAATCCCCCCTCTTACACGACCCTTCCGGTCAGCGAGTTTGGTCGCCTCGGACCTCTCGCTCACTCCGACCTCTCTGTCCAGCGCTTGGGCGCACACCTCGTCGCTACCAGGACCAAGTCCGCCCCACTCCTTGCACGACTCCCTCCATTTTTGTATAGCTGTCTCCCTCTCGTATTTTACCTTCTCTCTCACGCATATTCGCCGTCTCCCTTTCCAAGTCCCTGTCTCTCCTACCAAACTATAGCCTCGTTCGTTTACCAACTAGGTCCGTTCCCCAAAACTGGAATATTAATAGGCCCCCGATCGATAGAAATTGTGACAAATCGTGGAAGCAAATCAAGAAAAGGGAAGCAAACCAGTAGCAAGCAAGAAGCCTTCGGAACCTACCGCATAGAAGGGACCCTCGGCACCCCCCCCCCATAGAAGCTTGCTACAACCGTCACCGAATAGTTCCCGCTCCCTACTGGCAGATCGCACGCATATAGAAGCATCTTCGGTTTTATTTCTTCGAAACGAAATCAGCCCCCCACCTCCGAACATACAGTCCACTGCTCTGCGCCTTGTGCGGGGCAATAGCAATTCGACGTCCCGCACACATAGTGTTGTTAGTAACTGACAGAAATACAATTATTGTCAAACAAAAGCACAAATTAAATGCCTAATAAAACGGTCCCAACTCAGCATGTGCCTCTGCTGAGAAGCCAGCGCTCAGTACGAGTATATCAACATAGGCGATGTGTTAATGAATGAACCATAACACAGTTTTAAAACGTTATCGCCCCAAAATGGCATTATTGACTATATTTTCCATAAAAGCGACGAGGAATATTGCCACTTTACTCCTAGAATTGTAACTTGTTACATAATAAAATTGGCCCCGGGGAAATGACCACGGAACGTAACTCGGATATTCAGAGGTAAAAATGTAAGTGACATATAGAGTAATCTATGGCGAAAAACAGAGTAAAGGACCGTCCCTTGAGGCATCTTGAGGGTCATGGTCTTTAAGTCTTTAGACGGTGATAAATTAACACAACAATAATTCAGCTTATAACAGGATATCTACAGCATATTCTTGCAATGTACCTACAATATCATTTTTGATCGTCCAAATGTTCAAAAATGATTTACGAAATATTACTCGCTTTTTCGAATTTACTATAACATATTAGGTTACCGTTAAGTTTTTTCTATCTAGAAAAGACATCAAAGCGTTCTATCTTTGTGAAATAATTTAATAGGAAACAAAAAACGATCTGAAATGGGTGAAAGTTCGTTGAAATATTTTAAAATAATGCCGGGCTTAATTTTTAAGTATACCCCAATTGCAACCGTGCAGGACCTTTATTTTACGGGGTAAAGTAAATACCATATCACCTTTGACATGTATTGTTATCTATTGTCAACGTTCCAATAGGTCTTATGTATTTGACAATAATGGCGGCTGAGTTAGAACCAAAACAATAACATGTCAAATTGTCAAAGCCAATATTGTTTTACCCAGTAGAATAGAGGTTAAGTGTTTAGCTGAATTGTACAGAAACTGAAATGTACACGTGTATTTAGACGGAAGGACAAGGAGATAACATCTTCAAGAACTTTCATTTAGTTCACGTCATGACTGTGATTTCTTTGAATAGTTTGTTGATGACCTGATAAAAACAGAAATTAACGAGTCTCAAACCGCACATAATCCCGAAGTTTTATTAAATTTAACTTTTAGTCGAGTAAGGTAAACAATCCTTGAAGGAAATGCTCGATTTAAAAATGAGAAATTATGCAAGTAACTTATCGCCCGAATATTGATGATGGGTTTAGATCGAATCTCATTACTGGGAATGATATCGTAAAATTTTCCAACGGAAAAATGCTTACGGAAAATTCACGAGAAATCCGAAGCGCGACAACCTTGAAGTTAACTCATTATTTACGTAACGGATGCTACGCCATTTTGAAAAATAAATGTGAACAAAATGGCGACCCCATGCGTAACGTTTTGACGGTAGTTTTGAATAATAAAAGCGTAAATTAAGAGTTTAAATGAACAGGAAGAGCAAACAAAGGCTGAACAATAGGCTAACGGTCAGTGTTTGGAATTGTTAGTACGTTTAGCGAAGCGAGGCAGCTAAAATATTCGAAAGTTTTTAACAGAAAATTGTTAACGCTCGCGTAAAAAAGTAAAAAATTAACAAAAGCTGGTTTCAGTACTCCCGAGCGTACCACAAGCTCACAAACTAAAATAAATAATACTACATATAAAATATGCGATGAATATGCTTACGCATAAAAATCAAAATGTACTTATTTATCATTTCTCAAAGCTAAGGCACGAGAGACGTAAAGTGTAACAGATTTGCAAAGGTGTCATTTGTAATATGACGTAAGATGGGGAGGAAGATTCCTTTTGAAAGCGTTCTGATTGTGAATGACGAGTTGAATCAGACGGATATTATGTGACATGCCAACTGATCGAAAACACGTGTTGCCTCGTTGACATAATTTTAGGGAGTTTGTTAATTAAAATCAAAAGTGGAAATCCACTGCTCATAGGCCGGAGTAACGTATAAAAAGGACAAGAAACCATTTCTAAGAGAACTCCATTCGTATTCCATTCTGTACGTTAAGAGACATCGATAATACTCGTAGAAAATCAGTAGGTATAGAGCCATTCGTTAACTAGCAGCTGGAGGAAAATTCCGAAGTGGAAAAACATAAAATTGATACAACTTTTGCAAATACTGCATATTACTTACTCTGATGCACCAATTCGCAACTCGTTGCTTTATCTCCCTTACTCTATATCGGGGACAGAGTCAAGTAAAAGCGACATCAATAACGCTATTTCAAACTTGGGAACCATGTACTATCAGACCATTGGAACCTTGACCCACCATAGAACTGTGTCACAGAGACGTTATGATTCAAGCCATAAGAAGTGTCAAACAAATTGTTTTATAATGTCACTGTGACACCGTTCTATGGTGGGTCAGGGTTCCATTGGGCTGATAGTACTCAACTCGGGTTCGGGAAATTTGATAGTTAGTTGTTAGGATTCTAGTTCTATCCTTTCGTGATATAATCGATCATGTTACGGAGACGGGTCAAAGTTTCGAATTTCCTGATCAAGAATAGCCCCTTAGTGTTGCCAGCACTCTGACCAACTTCCAGAAGAATTTTTTTATTGAAAAAATAGCAACACAGGGCACGGGAGAAAATTCCAATTAAGGCACGATGAACAGTTTCTACGCGTTGTAATAACGTTGTTTTTCCAGACCATCGTTATTTTTAACGATTTAAAATAGATTGTGATGAGATTAAACTGCACTTCATTTGATTTCGTAAAATTGCTTTACGTTTTCCTGTATAAAAAATCTTCGACCATTTTTGTGGCTACTCGATCCTACTCAGAAAATGGCGGGCATTTTTCGCAATCGCGCCAAATATAATCCGTGCTTAGTCTATGGTTCCACTATGATAGATGCGATGATCCATCACTACCGGCAAATTCACGAATCGTGTACCCGGCTGATAAACCTTTCAAATAACTGTGTATTTTAAATGTAGCAAGATAAGGTTGAAAAGACTTCGGCATAAAAAGTATTAGAGTGATTTTAGATGATGTTAAAAAAGAGAAGGTTCTTCGGAAATGACATTAGAGTCGCATCGCATTGAAAGGTTTCCGGAGTAGAAATGGGTCGTAAGTTACATAAAGACTGAGGAACCTTTGATTCCCCTTTGACGAGAAACTACATATATTTTGTCTCCAAAACGTAAATATTTTATGTGAGAGTAAGCGGATTTTCGGGAGCATTTCTAACAGCTGTTGCTAAGTGCTAGAGGAGTACGTTAGTTAGCATCTGTTGCAAGGTTTTTGGCAAGCTTAACATTAAATAATATAACTGTAAATAAAGTTCCAGTTATATCTTTTTTAAGTGTCGAACGACAATATAGGTTTTATCTAAGCGGCTGTATATCCGGGGGCCTGAGCCCAATACATCTAAAAACTTTGAAAGTGTTGTCTATGTGCTGTCAGATTAGTTCTACAAACCACATAGATGAATTCTGTGACAGCCGTATTTCGTAATTAAAGTCATTTATTAGACTCAGAAGGGAGGTATATAAAAGTAGGCGGTTCATTATTTCATTATTCCTGAACGGCGTCGCTATGTTTGTACCAATGTAGTATTTATGTAAAGTAAAAGACACAAGTGTAATACGTTTTTATATGAACTCTCACAGGCATCATCCTAGATTGAACAGAGTACAAGGGTTATTCTCGCCTGTTACCACCAGTTTTCCAGGATTTTTTTTCCCACCTGTGACCACTAAAGTACTGGGAATATTTTTCCCATTTGTGTATTTTACTTGGAAAAAAACTCACAGTAGTTACCACCAAATCTCCTACCACTAAAGAAATTGGTGGTAACTGCTGGGAACAAAAATCCACCAATTAGTTTAGTGGTAATAGCTGGGAATTTTAATTCCCACTACTTACCTGTGGTAACAGGTGGAAAAAAAACCCAGCTGTTACCAGTGGTAACAAATTGGTGGTAAGAGGTGGGAATAACCCGAGTGCACATGTTGTGAATAATCCGTTCCCATCGTTGTTTGTCGGATAAGTTTATTGATGTGTACTGAAGCCAATTGAGAAAGCAAGATAAATACGCACTTACCCGACAAGAAACGATAGGAAAGGATTATTTCACTACATTTGTACTGTGTTGACCATGGTATACTTCTGGATAAATTGGATCATTATGGCATACGAGGTAAAGCTCACGATTGGTTAAAAAGCTACCTTACCAACAGAAGGCAGTGCTGTGTATTGAATTTCTATTGTAAGACTACTAAGAATATGAAAACTGTAAAGTCAGACTACAAATTAAATAGTAAAGGCGTCCCACAAGGCAGCGTATTGGGACCTCTATTATTCTTGTTTTATATAAACGATTTACCAAGACAGACGAATAATCAAATGATACTTTTTGCAGATGATAGTGCTGCTGTAATAAAATGCACAACTACCTTGGATAAATATAAATGTGACATAGTTAATACATTAGGTGACATAATAAAATGGATGAATTTTAATAAATTAAATATAAATGTGTCTAAAACACATGTAATGCAATTTCGGTCTAGTCAGAGATCGGTCTTGCCAATGAATATAACACATGGTTCTGATGTCATAATGGAAGTTGAGGATACCATATTTTTAGGACTTACTGTAGACAAACACTGTAACTGGAAGCAACATATAGATGAGCTATGTACCAAGCTCTCTAAATTTATATACCCATTACGTAGAATAATACATAGCTCATCAATTGAAGCGGGAAAAATGGCTTACTTTGGATATGTTCATTCACGCTTGACCTATGGCATAATATTCTGGGGCAATTCTACCGATTGGTTAAAGGCATTTAGAATGCAAAAACGTTGCGTAAGAGCACTTTGTGGTGCACATCAGAGGGAATCATGCCAGCCACTCTTTATTAAATACGGAATACTTCCACTTCCCTGCATATATATTAAAGAAATAGCTGTATTCACAAAAAAACATAAAGAACTATTTGGAAAAAAAAGTGGTTATAACAGAAATTTGCGAAATAACTTCAGATTGCCCGTTACGTTCCGTTCGCAATCATTTTTTTACAAAAAGAGTGTTTATGGTATGACAGTTAAGATTTTTAATAATATTCCGGACATGTTTAAGACTTTTGACAATGATGCTTTTAAAAAAGCTATTAATAAGTGGTTATTGAGAAAAATGTTTTACTCTGTAGAAGAATTTTTAAATAATAAAGGTAAATTATAAATTTCAATAATTAAATAAATTGTTATGTTAAGTAAATAAATTGTTATGTGTTAGGTTAAGTAAGAAACTTGAATTATTGTACACCACAAATATGGTAGATTATAGTAGGAAACGATTAGTATTAATGTATCACCTTATGTACCTATAATCATGCAATAAATGATATTTGATTTGATTTGATTTGATTTTGTACAGCCGTAAGTTAGTTGTCCTAAACTCAATACTAGATGTCGCTAGTATGCCCATATTTAAAATGTTTCCAAATCTTCGCATAACCAATGTAAACGCTGTCAGTGTAAGTTTTAAGTTGTTAACATTAGTAAGGCACGTTAAAAGTTTAATAGCAGGATTCGCTTTGAAGGTAATCGGGTGTCGATCTGGAGGCCCAGGAAATTGGTTCTGCGCCGCGTTCCGCGTCGGAAATTATGTTAAATTAGAGATCCGCGGGTACGAAAATACTTCAGTGGGCCTAGTATGGCTGCGTTTTTTTTTATTTAATGGCTTTCACCCCTGTTAAGGTGTATTTCGCCAATGTCAAGTTATTTATAGACACTCCCATGTACTTATTAGAGCAATAAGTCCGTGGATATCACACGCGAAGACAATTGTTGCGCGGGTGGTAGGACCTTGTGCAGGGTCCGTTCGGATCGCTACCACCATCTTATCCATTAACCTACCGCCGAATAGCAGTGTTCGCATTGTTGTGTTCCGGTTTGGGGATAAGACAGCCAGTGAAATGACTAGCATGGAGGAATTCCATCTTAGTCCTCAGGGTTGGCAACGCATTTGCAGTCTTAGGATTGCACTGCAGTCTTGTGATTGCGAATGTCTATGGGTCACAGTTTTCATTTACCACCAGGTGGCCTGTGTGCTGGTTTGTCTACTCGATGCAATAAAAAAAAAATGTTCGGTAAAAGAGAATTTTCTCCAATGGACTAAACAGAAGCGCATGGGGTTAGCTCCACGCGCTTCTGTCAAGTCATGGCTGCGTTTATCGCGTGACAAAATGTAGATAAAGCATCCGTCACTCTCGTACTTATAACTTATACATGTAACAGAAAGTGACGGATGTTGATCCAGATTTTGTCACGCGATACACGCAGCCATGTTAGGCCTCCGAGTGTCGTAAAAGTCTGCCGAAATCATTAAAAACTAAGTTTTAGATACAAAAGCCTATTGTGTCACCTATCAATGTACAATCAAGTATAAAGTCGAGTACAAAGTACAAAGTCGACTTTTCAACTTATTTTAATGGAATAACATGTACCTAAAACTGTATACATATCTGTGTACTCGACTCTATCTCTTCTTTATCTTTAGCTTCTTTACCTAGTCTAGAATAGTATAGAATATAAAAAACTCGCTTTCCCCGTCTGTCTGTATATTCGGTAATTACTCCTAAACTACGCAGCGGATTTTAATGCGAATGTTTCAATAAACTCACATAAACCGAAGCAAAGCGAGGGCAGGTTGCTAGTCACTACATAGTATAAAACAAAGTCGCTTTCCGCTGTCTGTCCCTATGTATGCTTAGATCTTTAAAACTACGCAACGGATTTTGATGCGGTTTTTATTAAAAGATAGAGTGATTCAAGAGGAAGGTTTATATGTATATTATTTTTTTATTTTATGTACTGGTGTTACAGAAAACTCATATAAACCGAAGCGAAGCGAGGGCGGGTCGCTAGTATACTATAAATGCGAAAGTGTGCGATTGTGCCTAAAGTAATTAAGATGAAATTTAGTTTAGGTAGCCGGATTAGAATAGTGCCACTCCGTATCTTTCCGTGGATGTCGTAAAAGCCGACTAAGGTAATAAAGGCGTGTTAGGCGATGGGCTTGCAACCTGTCATTAATACACTGGTAAACATCTTCGCCTAAGTGTCCAAAAAATGGTTACAGAATTATCAAAAATAAATAAAATATCAGGGGACAAAAGTTTTTATACTTGTTGGAAATTCTGTAGCTCTGCCTACCCCACTCTGGGAATAAAGGCGTGAGTTTATGTATGTATGTATGAATGTTAGTTTAGGTACTCCGGGACGTATTCCGGGAAATTGGATAGTTCCCGAGGGAACAGTGGTAAGCGAAATCTTCTCGAACTAATTAATGTGGAATAACTGTTCTGACACAAACGACACGAAACGTGAGTCTCTAAGAAATACAGACGAGCTCTTTATGGTCTGTTTTAGTAAAAAGTCATCACAAAAAATAAGATTCTGTGAAAAACTTCAATTTTGAGACAGGCTTTTGTTGCTGACTGCCTTTTTAGGGTTCCGCACCCGTTGGAACCCAACGGGACCCTTTTGACATGCCTACGTTGTCCGTCTGTCCTGAATTTAAAGAGCTGCATCTTTTGATCCATAGCCCATACACTTTTTTTTTAATCAGTAATGGGTTGGCGCTTGACCTCAGTCTCACTACCTGATGTTAAAAGACGACACGGTCGAAGGCGGTATACGCTTACCTAGAAAATACCTATTCATTCTTGCCTTGAAAATACCTATTCATTCTTGCCTTGAAAATACCTATTCATTCTTGCCTTGAACATGCCTATTCATTCTTGCCTTGAAAATACCTATTCATTCTTGCCTTGAAAATACCTATTCATTCTTGCCTTGAAAATACCTATTCATTCTTGCCTTGAAAATACCTATTCATTCTTGCCTTGAAAATACCTATTCATTCTTGCCTTGAACATGCCTATTCATTCTTGCCTTGAAAATACCTATTCATTCTTGCCTTGAAAATACCTATTCATTCTTGCCTTGAAAATACCTATTCATTCTTGCCTTGAACATGCCTATTCATTCTTGCCTTGAAAATACCTATTCATTCTTGCCTTGAACATGCCTATTCATTCTTGCCTTGAAAATACCTATTCATTCTTGCCTTGAACATGCCTATTCATTCTTGCCTTGAAAATACCTATTCATTCTTGCCTTGAACATGCCTATTCATTCTTGCCTTGAACATGCCTATTCATTATTGCCTTGAACATGCCTATTCATTCTTGCCTTGAAAATACCTATTCATTCTTGCCTTGAACATGCCTATTCATTCTTGCCTTGAAAATACCTATTCATTCTTGCCTTGAACATGCCTATTCATTCTTGCCTTGAAAATACCTATTCATTCTTGCCTTGAACATACCTATTCATTCTTGCCTTGAAAATACCTATTTATTCTTGCCTTGAAATTACCTATTCATTCTTGCCTTGAAAATACCTATTCATTCTTGCCTTGAAAATACCTATTCATTCTTGCCTTGAACATGCCTATTCATTCTTGCCTTGAACATACCTATTCATTCTTGCCTTGAAAACACCAAGGTATACCCATAATAGGATATAAATTTGTATTCTCAAGACTACAATCTTAAGACTGCAAATGCGTTGTCAACCACAAGTAGGTACACCTACTAAGATATATTCCAAAATTGACAAGCAAGATTTGAACCAGAACGACATGTAAACGAACAGTCCAAGTAAAAGGTTGACAAAAAATGACACCTTATAATTCTTTTTTTTTTCCGAAAATTCATTTGTTTGAATTTTTATTTCATGAAAGCGTGTTATGCTGGAGCTATTTTAGATTATGACTGCGCTTTACTTTTATTGTGTTTTCTAATAAACTAAAGTATTTTCTTGAAATTGGACGAACTGTTTTTGTACTATTTACAAATGAAAACACAACTTATAGGGTATATCATATAGTTTAATAACAATTCACCTTCGAGTTATTAACTTAACGGAAAAAAGTGGCCACCTTATCCCGTTAAGCTGACTACTCAAAGGGTAATTGTTGTTAAATATTGTTACGTATCCCATAAATTGTGATTTTACTTGCACTACAAAAACATTTCGTCTGATTCCAAGGAAATTCTTTAGTTAATGAGAAAACAATAATAGTAATGAGGGCGCCATGGGACGCTCGGCGTTGGCTCGACGCAGTCTTAAAAGCATAACCCAATTGGGATTGACCAAAAAAAATAACTCACGGTTTTTACTTTCTCATTCGAAAGAATAGGAAATTTTAAGACACCAATTTCATTAATTTTGTATTTGACCCAATAGTTTTGTTTTAATATCTTTATTTATTTAGCAGACATTTTATGGATGACATGATTATTTTAAATTTGGGATGGTATTTTCTAATAAATTACAACAATTAAATGATATCCAATGAGGAAAAGTGCTTGTAATAGTCTATTAAAACATACTATTTCAAGCTGTTTTCGCCTAACCCGTAAGATACACCTAGGAGGGCTTCAAGCCGAAAACGGAAGTCAAACAAAGGTTAAATATACCTACTTTTGTCGAAATATCCAAAATAGATAAATATTTCAAAAACTTAATAATGCAGAACGGCTTTAAAACCCTATTCCTCGAAATGGTTTTCGAATTGGAGTAAGTAATTGTAAAAATATGAACAATCCCAATTGCTACACGTATAGTCTGCGTCAATTGAAATTGCCAAAGATGTACGACTCTTCAGAATTATTGTACCTACCCTCAAAACATTATTCGCAACGTTTTCCAAGAACCCCACAGAACCTCAAGGTCCCTATTCGCTCAAAAACCTCCTATTAAACTCCGCAGCGAAGAAACCAAACTTTTAGCATCTGAACCACAGGAGACGGCACGTCCGTCAGAAAAATGAACGATGAAGTTTTGATACGTGCCGCGGGAAAAAATGTATTTATAAACCGAAGTTAAAATCTTTTCGAATTTATTTTATCAGTGCACGTTCTTGGTTAATTTCACGCGTTTCAGCGTGTTAACGTAGAGCTACTACAGTTTCGGGGATCAGTTGTCGATTCAGGAGAATTGCGTAACGATAAGGCTAGCTAGATATTTTTTGAGAACTGACAGAATGTTAAAGGTTGACATAAACTGCCGACGCGATAGATCTTTCCACGACACTCCTTTATCTGTTTGTCAGTCAGTCAATCGACGCGCATTTTTATAACAGTCCTATAAATAGTCAATCACCTTTTACAGTCTTCTACTACAGTTACGGCGTCCCGTCTATTTCCCTTTGATAATGGCAGGTGATAAGTGACAATTGGTATACATTGCAACGTATACGAATTTATTTTCTTCGTTACTACCCTTAAGACCAACTACGCAATGTACAGTCAGCACATGATCTAGACATGACGTATTCTCTTGACAATACAGTCGAGTGAGATCATATTCACCTCTTCGGTTGCGTAGTTACTTCTGCTGCTGACTGTACTTAAACTAAATTGTCACATGTTAGCTGTCACTGTCAGGTGTGTGAAGTAGGGGTTACGTGTGCCGTGAAAATGTGGCCCTCAAGAGTTATACCAGCCCTACGAGCTTGTTTATTGTTGTGAGAATTGGATTTTGGAACGCATTTTATCATACCTATTTATTAAACTTTTACTGCACAAAATAGTATACACTTAGTACCTATAATAGGCGAACTTAATGTCGTCAAACAAAGCCAAGCGCGTATTTGCTCGAGTGTCCATCACTCTTAACACTTTAACTGCTACCAACCCGCTAGGCCAGTCCGAGCTAGGTGAGTTAGGCGAGCGAGGGATTGAAAGACACGAGTTGAAAAAACTTTGGTCTCGTGTTGCACATATACTTACAACTCAGCTTCGAGAATATTATACCTAAAGAAAAATAAATACAACATGGTAAACATTAATTTATTTACCCAGCACTGTATATTTTTTACACACGGCATTTTTTTTAAATTAAAATGTCAAGTTGTCTCACGCTCGTAGCAAAACCAAATTCTTACTGTCTTAAAACAGCAAAACCTAGGTACCTGTTTGAGGTGATGAGGTGAAAAATAATAACTATCACTAACCTGATATTTCTTGATAGACTCCATCTGCTCCTTGGTGACGTCATGAGCAGGCGGCCGCGGGGGTGCATCGCGGGGGGCCTCGCGGGGGGGGATGGCGGGGGCGGAGGTCTTCGCGGTGCCGTTCACCTGCTGTAAAGGATACTGTTAGCGTGCAATTAGGACCATAGGACCTTAGTGCACCGAGAGAGGGTTCATGTTGGCGGTTTAGGCAAATGTGTCACTGGCAAGATAGTTTTTTAGGACAAATAGTATCAGTAGTTGTGACTCGTTTCTTCTAATGCTAAAAGCATTATAATATTAACCCGAAGAATAGCGTAACTTTCTAAGGTGGTAATGTACAGTCAACCAATTTGATTTCTAGGCCACTTTGGACTATGTTAAAGTGACGTTGTCAACCAAAACGTAAGAGACTCCCTATGATTTGGTTTACAACGTCACGTTGACAAAGTCCATAGTGGCCTAGGAATCAAATTGGTTGACTGTACAGTCGACCTTATAGGTACCTCTTAAGCCAATAGGTGGTATCTCGAATTCAATAGCCAAACTAGATTCAATCGTCTCTCATTAGTAATTAGGTTGCAATTGTTACAGTAGTTTTGTCTAAGATATTTTGTCTTAGCTGGGCATATAGTACCTTCCAGCTGTAACACCTTTTACAGATTAGTGCAGCAGTTCAAACATGACGTTAAAGTAACGAACACCATAAGTAACATTCACTTTACATATCTTTTTTATTTTTTTCGCTGGATTATAATCCGAATACGCTTGAATTCGTGACCTCTAATCTACGTTAGCAAAGTTTTTGTTACCATCTTGCAGCAGTGAGACAGTTGGCTAAGCTTGCCATGTTGTTAAAGAACAGTAAAATTCACTCCAAAAACTAAGAGGTATTCGCCAGGGCATTATTATAATCATTACAATTCAAATTATCATAGCTTTCCATTTAACAAGTTTTGTTACTATTTATGACATAAGGTTCAAGAAATAAAAACAGGACAGAAGCTGGGTTCACATCTGGTTAGGACTAGGTAGCAAATACGACCATGGCTTTGCGACTACATTTCGATCTGACTGTATCGCTTTGTGCCTAGTTCGCAATACCCTTTGCGACTACATCTGAAAAAGTCTGAATCGCCAAATGACCACTTCGTTTTCGTTACTAGGTAAGTAGGTCAGGTTCAAATGCCCGAAGAGCAAATTGCCCAGAAATAGGAGCTCAGGCATTGCTAACATAGCCATAAAATTAAAAAAACTATGTGTTTTTTTAGCGAGTCGGACTTTTCAAGATGTAGTCGCAAAGCGATCTGGTCGTATTACGATCAAGGCCTCTCAATATATGGACCGAAAGCTTCAATCGCATAAAAACGATCCTGATTATGTAAATTTGTGCCACTTATTTGACTAATTAAGGGGTTTCCGTGGCAAAGTTAAAACTAGTTTAGTTTAGTGGTAGAATTATGAGCACGATCCGTCCACATCGCTTCCAACATCTTATCTTTTAACCTACCGCCAAGCAGTAGTGTTCGTATTATTGTGTTCCAGTGTGGAGATAAGACAACCGGTGAAATTACTAGCCTATAGGCATTCCATCTGAGTCCTCAGGGTTGGTAACACATTTGCGGTCTTAAGATATCCTGAGACTCCTGTACTGGCCTCCTCAATGATTGTCGAGCAATAAGCACGCCCGCTGAGGAACCGGTCCTCGAACAAACATACAAGGAAGATTATGAGGTTGCTCAAACTGGAAAGCAGAGGCGGCTGACGTCTATGCGCTGCACTGCTGGTCCCAGCGTAACATCTCTCAAGGCTGTTTAATATCGGAGGTATATCCACTTGTGGAATATGGTGTCGGGGTCCGAGGAAGTTCAGGAGTACCTCCAAACGTTATGCCCAAATGGTACCTGCACGGTGGACGAGCTTAAATCGAGGGGGGACTACAGATCTTATAAATTAGGAGTTCCTGCAGCTTTCTATGAAAAATGTCTTTCTACGAATGTGTGGCCTGTGAATGCCAGAGTTAAGGCGTGGTTATTTCGTAGACAAGGTGCCAAAACTCAGTACAGCCAAACCTAATAAACGCCAGACTCGTTCAACAATGCCGTCCCTCTATATTATATATCAAAATGTTCGAGGCCTCAATACAAAATTGAAAACCTTTAGAAATAATATAATCTTAGCCCTTGAAACTGACATTGTTTGTGTTACGGAGACTTGGCTGTCTGAGTCTGTTGAAGACTCTGAACTTGTGGGGGGAGAATGGAGTGTCTTGCGCCGGGATCGGGCTGCGGGGCGGCAAGGTGGAGGTGTGCTGATGGCGGCACGGCCAGGGGTCGCGATGCGCCGCAGGCCGGAGTTCGAGACGCCTGATGGTGAAGACTTGTGGGCTTCATTCCCAGTTGGGCAAACGACCTGCCATGTGTGTGTCGTTTATATCCCTCCCAGTGCCGCGGATGACGTCTACATGAGTTTCTTTCACAAAGTGGAAACGTTTATCGACTCTCTAAACGGCCTGGTGGTAATTACCGGTGATTTGAATTTGAACCCTAAGTATTCTTCAGTTAATGTCCTAAGCTATTATTGTTATTTTTCAACTGTATGTGGTTTGCAAGAGACGAATGATGTGGTGAATTTGTATGGTGGAGTATTAGATGTTGTGCTGGTGCGGGGCCAAACTACCGCGATGAAGACCTGCGAGGTTGACGGAGGAGGCCTTGTGTCACACAGGGACGCGTATCATCCCCCGCTCGAAATCTCCATATCACTCGCGAAATCCGGTCTCAATCGACTGCTACTAGAACCTAGCAATGTTGACTTGTGCTATGATTGGAATTTTAGCAAGGGTGACTATGACCTTCTATACCAGTTAATGTCTGAGGTGTCCTGGAACGATGTTCTTAGTTCTTGCAATGTCAGATCTGCTGTCTCTCTCTTTTACAATTTATTGTATGGTGTTTTTGACTCGTGCATACCGAGCAAAACTAGACCCAATAAACCGAGAAGGCGTTACCCGGTTTGGTTCACGTCTGTCCTCATCAACGACATAAAACGGAAGGCTCTTTTGCATCGGAACTGGAAGCGTACGGGAGACTTTGCTGCGTATACCGCCTTTTCCAGTCTTAGGGCTGACATTAAATCTCGTGTCTCAGTTGCCTATGACCACTATATTTGCCAGATACAGACTAAGCTTACTGCTGATCCTCGTGCTTTTTGGCAGCATATTACAAACCTTAAAACCAAGGGTGGTTTTGAGACACGAGTTACCTATGAGGGAAATGAGTACGAAGGCGGCGCGGCAGCTCAGGCTTTTGCTGATTTCTTTTCTTCTGTTTTTTTGCCAAACGAGCCTCATCTGGATTTCAGAAGGGTTGTTCATGAAGACCTGACGCATGATGCCAACTATGTCCATGTTGACCATATATCTTTACTTGATGTCGAAGCTTCCATACGTCTCTTAAAACCTAGAAGCTCCCCTGGTCCTGACAACATTCCGGCATTTATTCTGAAGGGTTGCAAAGAGTGGCTTATCCCTCCCCTGCATCATATTTTTAATTTGGCTGTGCGCACGGGGGAATACCCGGATCAATGGAAAATTACGCGAGTGCGACCAATTCCTAAGACTAATAATTCGTCCCGGGTCGAGGACTATAGACCTATAGCCATTCTTTCATCCATTCCCAAGCTGTTCGAGTCCATCATGAATAGACTTGTTGCTTTTCAAATCCAGCCGTTCCTTTGTGATTCCCAGCATGGCTTTAGGCCTAAGCGCTCTGTTGAAACGAACCTCCTTACTCTGGTAGATTCAATCTCGGACCATTTGGATGCTGGAATACAGGTCGACGTGTTGTACTTCGACTTTAAAAAAGCATTCGACCGCGTAGATAATGATGTGTTGTTGAGCAAGTTGTGCAATATCGGATTTTCCCCTAAACTACTCCAGTTTTTCGGCAGTTATCTGCGCGGCCGGCGACAGTATGTGCAACACGGACACTTTGTCTCGAGGGCGTATCCGACTCGTTCGGGTGTCAGTCAGGGTTCCATACTGGGTCCGCTCCTTTTTGGCATATTAACCAATGACTTGACTTCAGTTCTTCAGTCGGCCAGGTGCTTACTCTATGCTGATGACTTAAAGTTGATTTATGGTGTACAGGGGATCGCTGATTGTGCTTCACTTCAGAATGACATTGACAGTGTTTACCAGTGGAGCTGCAATAATAGACTTGCTTTTAATGTGGCCAAATGTGCGGTCATAAGTTTTAGTAGAGCTCGCGTTCCACTGCTACATAATTACTTTTTAGGTTCCGAATCGATAGTTCGCGTCAACACCATTCGGGATCTTGGCGTCATCCTTGACTCCCACCTAAACTTTCATGACCACATGAACGCGTTGACGCTAAACAGCCACAAGAGATTGGGCTTTGTTTTAAGAAACGCTAGGGATTTTCGTGACTCCAAAGCCATAAAGCTTCTGTACACGGCTCTGGTCCGAAGTAAACTTGAAGCGGCCTCTGCTATTTGGAACCCCTACGAGGCAACTTACGTGTTGCTCCTGGAGAGAGTCCAAAAAGTATTCTTACGTTTTTTGTATAAGAAAATGTTTGGTTATTACCCTTTTCTATACCCTACGAAGTTTCTCCTAGGTGCTTTGGGCTTCAACTCTCTGGAGGTCAGGCGTAACGTCCGGCTTCTCACTCTAACCACCGAAATCTTGCGGGGGGAGCCTGGGTGTGCTGAATTGGCAGCACAACTTCTGCGTCTATCGGTTCCTTCACGATCTAGAATCGATTTTCGGCCTCGTATTCGCCATCTGCTGGCAGTTCCGACGTGTCGTACTGTGTTTCGCAGGAATTCTCCTTTGGTCCGTGCCTTGCACCTTTTAAACGGGCTTCTCGCATATGCCCCAGAGCGGGATGTATTTGCTAGCGGATGGGCTGCACTGCGAGATGAATGTTTGAGGTACTGCGAGAGTATGGATGTGCGTGTGTCGTCAATTCCTTAATTTGATATTGCTATTCTATTTTCATTGTATTTTATTGCAATTTTCGGTATTTGTAAGTATCTATAATTTCACAGTGCCTTGGTTTTGTTATACTGTTATACTGTGCAATTACTTTGTAAGAATAAATAAATAAATAAATAAATAAATATCAGTCTTTAGATTGTAGTCTTTAGAATGGAAATGTGTTGCCATCAGGTCGCCTGTGTTGTGTGCTTGTTTGCCTTCTAGGTGCCATAAAAAAAGCTACGTGGTTCAGTTTACGGCGAGAGAAAGGGACAGCGCGTTATATTTAATTGCTATAACTGTCTTTTATGTACGGTCACGAGCGTTAATTTGGGACCCAGTTCAAGAAAAATATGCTTGAAGTCGTCAATGTCATTAGAGACGTAGTCATTTGTAACTTTCAGGAAACTCAACCTTATTATTGTAGAATGTCAGATTGGCTTTGGACCTAAGGTTGTAAAGTGAACTGGGTAGAAATCAACAGGTAAAAAATCATATGGCTTTTAACGCGTTATCATATTGTAAACGTTTTGATAGCTCTTATTTACATGGCAGTAATGGCGGCAAGTTAAAAACAATACGAAGCGATATCGTTTTACCGAGTAGAATATAGGCGCTGCAAAACTATGTATATCATGGTAACCCCCTAGTCTATACTTTTAGGTATTTAAAAAATGCAAACAACACAACCATTACAACCGTGATATAATTCGTCAGCCATTAAAAGCAGAACACTGATACGTCAAAGTTCGATAAAACAGTTTTGATTGGCTGTTTAACAATGTCAAGTGGTTTGGAATGTTTACATTTTTTTAAGTACCTAAAAGTAGAGACTGTAGTAAAACGAATTATAAAACTTCCGAAACTATTTACACGTGATTTAATACCATGGCGAATAGTCTTAATTTCAAGAAGCGTATTTGATTGGGCATATCTTAAAATATGGTAAAAACTACACAGAGATTGCCTAAGTTAACAAGACTTTTGTACTATCAGACCATTGGAACCTTGACCCACCATAGAACTGTGTCACAGAGACGTTATGATTCAAGTCATAAGAAGTGTCAAACAAATTGTTTTATAATGTCACTGTGACACCGTTCTATGGTGGGTCAGGGTTCCATTGGGCTGATAGTACTTAAGGAAATTGAACATATGGAAATAAAAATCGATAACATGAAATACATAGGTCATATTGAAAAATCTTTTAAATCAACCTTTTTTTTACGGAAAACTTGCACGCTGTTAATAGGGAGAGCTCGTCTACTACCAAATGACGCGCCCCTCCACTGATGTTTTCAAAGATTTGATTTGAGAGTGCGTCATTTTTCCTAGGCAAACCATTTAACTTAGACAATCTTAGAAGATAAGATTTTAGAAGTTTCTAGTGCATTAAAAATCCTGTCAGCCTCCTGAATGTTGAAAATTACATGGGTTTATAACCCCACAAAGATGTCACGGATACTAAAAGAGCTAATACCTGAATAACCTTAAATGTAACAAGTACTTAAGTCAGTTTTAAGTCTATAAAATCAGAAAAGCAAATCTTACATACAGAAAGCATAAGTAATTGCTGTATGTAGACGAAAAATACCAAACAAAAAAAACATTTTGAACGCACAATTTATCTTTGGAAAGCGGAGCGTTGATCTATTTGAGATCCAGCTATTATACAGGATGGCTCAGAACTAAACGCAAATTTTAGGAAATATGAAAGCCCCATCTATACCGGTCCAGATTATAGTTTTAACTTTTCAATACGTTGGTTAGTTTAGGAGTTATTAAGACTGCACCGAGTGAACGCCGAGCGTCCAGTGGTGCCCTCATGACTATTTTTGTGTTTTCTAATTAACTAAATAATTATCTTGAAATCAGACGATACGTTTTTGTAGCGCAAGTAAAAATACAATTTATGGAATACGTAGCAAACTTTAATAACAATTACCCTTTGAGTAGTCAGCTTAACGGAAAAAGCTGGCTACTTTTTTCCGTTAAGTTGATAACTCGAATGTGAATTGTTATTAAACTATGTGGTAAACCCTATAAGTTATATTTTCATTTGTAGTACAAAAACTTACCGTCCAATTTCAAGGAAATACTTTAGTTTATTAGAAAACACAATAAAAGTAATGAGGGCGCCACTGTACATCCGGCGTACGCTCAGCGCAGTCTTAAGGTTTTAATGATACTAGTAAAGAACGGTACCCACACACCTAACAGTACACCATTGCCTTTTTTTTTTTATGGCATCGAGTAGACAAACGAGCACACAGGCCACTTGATGGTAAGTGGAAACTGTGACCCATAGACAGCTCAATTAGAAACAATTTGTTATTCAAAAACTCGATATGTAATTCTAAATTCCAAATTACACCATATTTCCAAAATATCAACGCACTAAAAAGACTTAAATTACATTATTGAGGATTATATATAACGTTTTGGGATTACAAAATCTAGCTATTTTTAGCCAATGGAGCCAAAGGTATAACCACAAGGTACCGTCCTTTATCAGAATCATTAAAACCTAACAACTCCAACTAATTAACATACCTACATATATCAAATCTGAATACACATATAGAATTCAATACAAAAATAAACAATTAATTATATACTTACAGTTTCCAAAGACAAATTATTGGACTTTCACAAAACTACCCTTTTACACACAAGCTATTACACGAAAGTATACTCTGATTAATCTAAGATGGTGCCTGTGACAGCTCACATAAACACTAATTACACTATTTCTTTAACTTAAATTCTACATCGGTAAACCTAGCGACGCCGTTCAGGAATCTAAATAATTAATCGCCTATTTTTAAACACATCGCTTGTGAGTATAGTAAGTGATTAGATGTCACAGTTATGATCTTAGAATAATCCGAGTATAGTATTTTTTTTAAAGGTTTCACTTCTTTTAAATATCTTAACCAGAATTCGATTATTGGAGCGTAAATCATATTAACTTAAAATGTCACATTAAATTTCATATATTCCATATCATTGGAATACCAGAACGTATTATGATCTGTTAAAAAACTGCCAATTACAGTTCCAGAGAAAGGAATACTGCTGCATGACTGCTATTAGTCTTTTCCTTACACTGTAGAACTCGTTAGCACATACATAATAGTGTATTTATAATACATTTGTATCTAATGCGACATCTTATTTCGATGATATTCTTACAATTACATTTTATTCTAATAGACTATGCAGCAGGGTAGGACAAGATGCATTGCGCTAAATTATCGCTATCGAAAATGTATAGACGTAAGTAAGCTTGAGTATGACAGTCGCGTCGACCGCTTATGGAATTGATTCCATACATTTCGATAGTTTTCCAAAATCGTTTATGTTAGCGATAAGCATCTTTTCTAGAGCCACAGGTATTTCAAAGTCAAATAGAAGTTCGATGTAATATCATGAGAAATCAACAATGCTCCAGTATTTGAAACACCTTCATATTAAATAGCTTAATATCTAAACATGCTTTAGATTCCCATAGAGAATACAAGACATAATCTTAGGCACATTCCGTTATAAGCATATACAACTTATTCTAAACAAAATTTTCATGCGCTCAAGTCAGAAATCTGGAATCAAGAATTGGTTAGTCATTTAATTTAATATAAAAATAAATAAATTATCCCGATACAAAGTTGTGTTAGTAAACTTAAATTAAGTACGTAAATATATAAAAAATTTACGAGGTTTGTTAGTTTTGCTGTCATAATAACTTTTGCTGCGGATCATAATATAGTAATATGTCCCTAATGTTTTTCCCAAAGACAACTTAAGCAACAGTCAGCTAAAATGTTACTTAGCATTAGATACTAAACATTGGATCGGCGGAGACATCCAGTTTTTGTTTCAAAAAAGTATCAGTTTCAGTTTTAATTTTTTTAGTCCGTGGGCTGTGAGCCAACTGACACATATTTCAGAAAGTTTTAATGGGAAATGGGTCTCAAAAGTGTTGAAAATTTGGTAGCCAAACATATCTAGACATATATTTTACTTTTCGATAAATTTGTAAGACAAATCCAAATATATCGAAGTTTATGACAAAAGTTACGAATACAAAAGTAAAATACAGCAAACTAACAGAACAATTCCACTAGAAAACATGACGCGATGAAGATACAAAGAAATCAGCTAAATGTTTTTACTATCCGAATAGGTTCGCACCCAACATTGAAAACTCTTGCAAAAACCCAAATTCTTTCCGATTTACGATTTAGTAATTTCATTTGATTTGGAACCGCAGACAGAAGAGCTGTGCATAAGCGTGATTGATGATGGATGGTTATGAAATCGTAATTAATCTTGATGACACTGACATCAGGGAATGAGTGATCAATTGTCGTTGGTGTATCTTAGTATTAACCTAATTGTTTTGCGCATTAGTAATTATTCAAGTATCTCTTCTTTAACATTTGTTTTGAGTACGTGTTTATGGATGACTGTATTAACATTGGTTAGACTCAGATTTTGTTTATTGTTTAAATTCGTTTACACAACATGTTGGTCATCATTTATATCACGTAGCGATACGTGATTAATCATCGTGCATATTTTACATTTAAAAAAACTATTATTGAGCAAAATAGCAATTTGTAACTGATTTGTATTTGGAATGATGAGATAAATAATTGGCACTTACAAAAAAGGTTAACAGACGTCAAACATTGGATTATCCAAAAGGAGGTGACACTGTTTTCTGAGAATCACTTGTTGATTTTTCAATTTAAGTGAATTGACAGAGGAACGTAATAAGATATTTTTAGAATCAGCACGGATAGTGCAGATTTCCAATTTATTATATCGCGAATATTACTAATACAATAGTTTATTTCGCATTGAAAAGGAAGACTAATATAATAAGTTTAACAGGTAAGACTAATAAACGTGCCTATTGACTAAATTCTTGAGATACTACTGAGATATAAAAATGTTAGGTAGGTAATGGTGAAAATTGATCCGTTTTTTACTCAAATAATTGAAGTACGCGAAGTTTCTATATTTCGTAATGTGAAAATCTGTACTGATGAAGATTTGTTAGTATTCCCAATAAAGTGTTAAGTATCCAATACATGATTCCCAATATTCTTCCGGTGTTAGTGTCTACCTACCTTTAGTGATTGATCCTATGTAACATGTAATGATTGAAGGACAAATATACTTTTCAACTATTACATAAGTTAGTACAAGAGTGGAATACATTTGATTTAAATCTCCATAGTTTCCACTAAGCCAGAATTGAGTATGGCTAGCTGCCAGACACGAAGTTAAAACATGCTATGTTGAAATTCAAATGCATGTTGCATAATTCAATTTAACTTTTGCTAACAGCTTCTAAAGTTAACATTTTTAAGTCAAAATTGAGGTGAACAGATGCTATTTTAACAAATCAACAGACAATAATTTAGCTCACGACAAATGGTAAAGTTGTTTTTATCGCAGCCACTAAGGCATTTCAATTATATCAGCTAGAAAGGCCTCGTTAATCTGTTCCTAAATCCTGAATCCTAATGATATCCCATCATAGTCAAAAAGTATATCAGTCCTCAGGTACCCATGATCCCCGCCACCAATGACACATGCGCATTGAGTGCTGTTACCTGGAACGTCAAGCTCTTTCTATCCACGGTACCAGGGTATTTTGGAGTCGTTTTCACGATCTGCACAAACGTCTCTGGGACGTCCACCGCCACCTCCCTTCCCAACAGCACAGGCGTGGTGTCAAATCCAGGAGGAAGCTTGTAAGACGCGTAGACCGCCTCTCTGATCAGAACGGTGTCCGTCCTTGCTGAGTAGGATACTCCCTCTCTACAATCTATTAAAGAATCATCTCCATTAGAAATGAGAAGTTGGATCTTGTGATCGCTCAGAGTGTGGGTGGTGTTAGATGCAACAGAACCTCTATCGGAAAGTAAGTCACATTTGGCTGTTTCTGATGAGCCTTTGCTTTTCTTGCTGCCGAAGCTCGTCCCGGAGCCTTCAGAGCTTTGAGGACCGGATAGTAATTCCATGGTGCTGTTGTTTTTGTAGCTGGAGCCATCGGAACTCGGGCCGGAGTCTACGGCGCTCTGGAGGAGGGTGGAGTGTTTGCTGCCGAAGCTGGTGCCTGAGCCGGAGGACAGGAGGAGGGTCTCGTCGTCGCGGGAGGGGCGCAGGCGTACCTGCGGAGGGCGGGGCGGGGGGTAGCGGGGAGGCGTCTTGTTGCGCGCGATGAAACTGTCCGGCACGTCCACCGCCATCTCGCGGTGAGGACCTGGAAGTAAAAGAAGGGCTAGGTTTAGATTATGTAAATAACTTTCCATAGTTTTATGACATATTTACATAGTAGTTAGGTTACTTAGCCTTGCCACAGTAAAAGCTAACACAAGGCTCAAGAAAAAAAATATGATACGGGATCGTACCCAAAGCCAGATTCGAAATGGGGAAATAATTCAACATGCCTGAAAGTTATTATAAGTTGAAGTAACGTCAACGGTTTTAAAGACACAAATCACACAGATTAAGTACTGACTGTGGTTAACAAGCATTAAAAACGATACGTCAATCATATTAAAATATCAAAAACAAATTTTAACCCAAAAATTAACAAGCGGTTAGCAATTAATCAAAAACGGCAAATTGAACAGCCCACGCGACCGTTCACTAAAAACGGTGATTTCATCCAAAATGTATTTGCAATTTTCAACTCTTAATACACAGGGGAAGTAATGAAAATAGAACAGTCTCGTTTTTGATTTGCCGCCATTTATTTAGAGGGTGGTGGTAAATGAGCCGGCAAATTCGCCGGACCGGTGGAAATTAGTCCTCAACGCAGCCAGTCGGGCGTGAACCTACGCCCCCTTATAGCTAATTCGATTCGTCCTTGCGTCTGGAAACGTGTGTATAATCTATTACAGATAGATGACAGTCGGAACTGCATTGTATGTTTATAATGCTTTGTAAAGCAGCTAAAACGTTATTTTGTACGTCCGTTATCGTAAATGATAGAATTAAGCATTTACATACATACATTAAATCACGCCTGTTTCCCAGAGGGGTAGGCAGAGACCACTTCTTTCCATTTGCTACGATCTTGATAAATTTATTTCGCTTCTTCCACATTCATACATCGAGTCTTGCACGCACGTCGGTTTCTGGTAGGTACTTAAGATTCGGGCCTTTTCCAGTATTTCTCCGATTTGACTCGAAAAAGTACGCCTAGGGCGGCCCCTTCCGACCCGTCCACTCACTTTCGATCTGTACATCTCTTTCGTCAATCTTCTTTCATCCATCATTTCCAATTAAACATTTAAAAATCCAATCCAATTTAATTTTGACTAAAAGGTTCAAGCATTTAAATATTTGTATTTCTCAATAACAAGCGAAATGTATATGCCTACGTGTGTGCCTCAGTTTTAGTTCTGAACATCAACTGAAATTGGTGATTTTCTCACTACATTCGAAGACCGCATCTCACAAATGACTTACCTATACGTACAGTCAACCAATTTGATTCCAAGGCCACTATGGACTTTGTCAACGTGACGTTGTAAACCAAATCATAGGGAGTCTCTTACGTTTTGGTTGACAACGTCACTTTAACATAGTCCAAAGTGGCCTAGAAATCAAATTGGTTGACTGTACGTGATGGTCTTCAAGGAATATGGAAGATTAAAGGACAATTTACAATGGCCATAGTTTCGTTTGATGGTAATTTGAAATATCGTGGTATGATATTGATATATCAGACAGGTGACATAGTTGATAATTAAATTCAATTCTCTACTTAGGTAATCCTACTAAATATCATAAGTGACTGTAACTTTAAATACAATACTGTAATGAACAATGGCATGTCATGTCATATTCCTAACAGTCACGGTGAACCAGTCATTGCTTGAGATCACAAATTAAATATCGTTTGTTACATCTTTAAAATGATTCATACGTTAGCATAGGTGTTTTATCTGTTTTTAAACGAGCTCACCTTATAATGACCATCTCAGAAATACAAATGCGCTGTCAACCATTTGTGGTCAAAACAGGAAATATATGGGTAAACTTTTTTGTATCCATTCAAACTAAACCCATATATCCTCAATCCTTAATAGACAAAAAAATGCAATCATATAAACGTATATTATGATAAGTTTCGTTGATTTCGTTGATAAGTGTGGTTGTTGATATTGATAAGTCGTCACTTTTAATACATGACAAACAAAATAGACAATAACAATATATAATTTGTTAGAAGAGCGATAATATTTCAAATATTAACAACAAATAAACCTGTTGGTTAAAGATATAACTGACAACCAACATTGTAGGTACAAAACAATGAAAAGATTTTGGAAGAAGCACAGTCAACAGCAGAGTTTTTTGCCTCATTGTCTTAGTAAGGTCAAACAAGGTAATGATTTGTTTGACGCACAAAAAATTATAATCAAAATGTTCGCTGATAAAAAATCTGTGGAGGAAATAACATGTAATTCATTACAGCGAAGATGACGCGATGATTAGTTTAAACATGTTACTGATTATAAGTAAGTACCTATTAACGGTCTAACCCTCTCATTCATAAATAAATACCTAATAGCTAAAGTGTGCTTGAAATATGCTTTGTCCTAATCTGTCATTGTGACATTTCCATTTGACAGAAAGGCACCACGAATACTTTGACTAAAATGGGTTTATAGGGCGCGTTTTTCGGAATTGCAAAATTATGATAACACTAGATCTAGACATAAATAAAATACAAGAATTTTGGGAGATACTCTAGGTGACGATTTGCATCCTTATTTTGATAAATAATTTATTAATACGTACAGTCACGAACCGGGATTGTTGATGTTGAGCCACTTGCCATTGTTCGTAATTTAGCCGTGTATTCAATGACCGATGTCACCGACTGGCTGACAGCTATTCGATTTGCATTACACGGCCTAATTAGAAACATGGGTAAAAGTGGCTCAATAATCCCGGTCGGGACTGTACATTGAAAACATCCAAGATTTAAACACAAACATATTAGTGCCCATTTACCAACAAAACAGAATTTGAACATGGGATCGCCAGCTTTATAAGCAAGGTCCCTTCTAACCAGGCTCATCGTCAAATGAAATTTACTCGTAACGTCGGTCACATTTTTAAATAAAAATAAAGTATGCTAAAGGCACCTAATAATAAACCTAATAATAAACCTAATTCTACAGTATATTTATCATCAATTCATTATGCAAGGTATGAGGTTTAGATCACGGTTGACCGGTTCCAGTGTTCTGGGAAACGTTGGACCCATTGTTGCACACAGGAAGTGGTCATAAATGATTATTGGACCTAAATAATTATGTAACTTAAGTTGAACGCTATCTGATCCAAAAACATGATTCTTTATTAACAATTTTCCATCTCTAAAGTAAAGCACTACCTGACTGTCGGCGGATACTGGTTCGTCAGTTCATCGTATTAGAACATAGACTACCAGTATCCCTTAAGGTTTCATACATTTGTTGACAGGTTTTGGATTGTCAGGCGATTTGACATATTTGGCAGTCCTGCAGGTAAACTGTCACCCGCACTATAAACCGGTTTTAGTTAAAACTTTGTCACTTTATCAGATGCAAATGTCACTATTTTGCGTTTATCAATAAGGTTAGTGTGCAAGAGCGTTAAGTTTATCAGATAATTCTGAGGATAGTGAGATAAAGGAACTTATTGTTAATTATTTTATTGCATCGAAGTAAATAAAATATCTAACACGTGGCAACGTTAACTAACAAGAAACATAATACGTTAACTGATAACACATGAGCAAGAACAACAGATGTTAACCATGATGCTCGTATAGAAAGGGTACGATTAAAATGTTAAACAATTTAAATTGACGACGAAGTGACTGAACGGATCGATGAAATTAGGCAAGGAGATATATTGTAAATTATTTCATTCCGTTATCCCAGAAAATTGCCCACAGACAGATCCCAAAGGAAAAGCGATAAACGATATCGACGTGGACAAAGACTCAGGAAAAAGCTATAAATAAAAAAAATATGTGCTGACACTGTTTTCTTTTTTCAAATAAATAACCAAAAAGGCGGGGTTGTGAAAATAATTGAAACAGAAGAAAATTAACTTAAAGACGTCGGTGATGGTAATATTATTGATGATATAGCTCTAGAAGCAGACAAAACTGATGATGATGATGACACAAAACAAATAGATAATACAGAAGAAGTAAATGATACAGAAGTAATAGTACATTGTGTATTAAGGGTGGTAAAGAAAGAATTACAAACGAGAGTCTGTTAGAAGCCCGAAGCCGAAGGCTGAGGGTTTTAATGACTCGAGCTTTGTATTTCCTTTACCACCCGTGTAACATCCAATGTTTTTCATCACTATTGCGAGGAAATGAAATAAAATCAGCCAAAAGATCATATTTTTAACTTATTAGCGGCAGACTACATCATTGTCTGTGACTTACCACAGATAATGTCAAACGTGTTCGGAGTCCGATTCTAGTGACATATGAGATCAATAGTTTATTATGCGAGATTTTTAGGAAATAGTATTCAACTGACATTTCATCTCGAATGAAACTTCATATCGAATGGCACAAGAATTGGGGTCCTGACATATTGTGATAGCTTAAGTCCACGTATAATATTAAAAAAAAAGTTATTACGCACGTTAGGGCGTAATGGTAAAAAAAAGGCCCGCGGGTATTATTTTGGATTTACGGTCGATTTTTCTAGCATGTTAGGACACTATTTACGAGCAAGTGTGATGAAAAAGGTGTTCTTACCGGTGTCAGTAGAGAGCGAGAGCATAGTAAGCATGTCTTTGTCGTCATCCGGGGGCGGGCGCTTCTCGTCCTCTGCGCCCAGCACCACGATGCTGGACCCCGAGCGACGCCGCGGTCTGAAACATGTATACACACTCATAAGGACACAATTTTTGTACATTTTGAAGTAATCACAGAGGGGCTACTTAATGTTTCAGTTGAATTTATTGATGAAGCGGCTGTAGATAGCTCATAATGAACAGTTCCGAGCAGTATAGGGAACAGATATAGGACTCCTATAGCTGCGGGTTTACTGACTGGAAATTGGCAAGTTGTAAGAGCTGCGTGCGTGCAAACTGCCAGTATCTAGTAATAACTCCTTTTAGAATAATTGACTTGAAAATTTTACGGAAATTAAAAATTGTTTAGGAATAAAGATGTCAACTTGACCTAAAAAGTATGTCTTGTTCGCAACTGAAGAATAAAACTCATTGATTGGAAATGGGAGTATAAAAAAAATACATAGGAGCAGGTAAAGTGACAACCACTAAACACGAAGACAGGAGAATGCTCTAAATGTATTTTGCGGCGGAACTGACATGTAAGTTGATCAGATCACACGAGATGGCATTGTTCGGTTTGTTTTATATATTTTCGTGACTAGAGTAGAGTAGAGTGCCAACTTACAAGTAAAACGACACGCATAACAGTACGGCAAGCCTACAGAAACAATGCTCCATCGTAACAGAACAAAAAACTGATTTGAAATTATAAAAAGCCGTTACATAAACTGCAAGTGGCGTGACGTCACGCATCCATGGGCGCGAGGGAACTGACGTTTCCTTTCGCATGTCTGGAGTGTTCTTTTAAGAAATGGTTATGTTTTAAATAATAGTCTGTTATTTTAGGTTTAGCACTATTGGTGGCATATCGTGGTTCTAGAATCTACGGAGTCGCTATTTCCTGATTATTATAAACATACCACCTTGATTTTGCCCTTCAGTATTGTCATAATAATGTTTCAAATTTTCATTTCATTTCATTCATTGAATTATTTGTTAGTTGAATTCATTTGTGGTAAAGAGGATATCTCCGCTGTGAAAGCGTTAACTTAAAAACAAACAAATATAAGTAAGTATTAAGTTTTTTTAGATATGATAATATGAAAATACTGAAGGCCAAAATAAAAGTTATTATAAAAATTTGGAAATAGCGACTCCATGGATTCTAGGACCACGATATGCCACCAAAAGCCCTAACCCCCTAATTATGTTGACGATGCGTTTAGTTAGCCTAGTTACATGCATACAAAACTGACATAGCGATGCAGTTCAGTTTACGCTGAGAGATAAGGACAGTGCTATATAACTGCTATAGCTCCGTCCTTTACGCTCGCTAACATTAACTGCATAGCTATATCATTATCATAATATACCTAACCCTCCAGTAGGGCTAGGCAAGATGCAAGATGCTAGCTGTTGTCCGCGACTCCGTCGCGCAGAAATATAAAACAGCCTATGTTACTCAGGGATAATGTAGCATTCTAAGAGTAAAAGATTTTTTTAAATCAGTCTAGTAGTTTTTGAGTTTTGTCGCTACAAACAAGCAAAAATACAAATCTTTCCTCTTTATAATACATACATACATACAATCACGCCTGTTTCCCAGAGGGGTAGGCAGAGACCACTTCTTTCCATTTGCTACGATCTTGACAAATTTATTTCGCTTTTTCCACATTCATACATCGAGTCATGCATGCACGTCGGTTTCGGGTACTTAAGATTCCGCCCTTTTCCAGTATTTCTCCGATTTGACTCGAAAAAGTACGCCTAGGGCGGCCCCTTCCGACCCGTCCACTCACATTCGATCTGTATATCTTTCGTCAATCTTCTTTCATCCATCCTTTCCAAATGACCGAACCATCGAAGCATGCCCTTTTCAATCTTAGTCACTACATCTTCTTTTATTCCACATTTCTCTCTGACTTTTTAATATGAGTGTAGATATGGACGCTTCACTTTTTAAGAAGGAAACACAGGTATGCGCTTTCGCATTGAACTAATAGAATTGCTATCTACATAAACTAAGCTACATGATAAAGCTACTCCTAAGCCACCCAAGCAAACGATCGCACAAGTGGGTGAAACCATACTTCGTTCATTGAATACAAAAAGGACACATTCCAAAATGAGTCAGTGTTGCATTTTAAAATTAGAAGCTGTTCGTATAAGATTTTCAATGCAAGAGCAAATTATTTTGGAATGTGTCCGTTTTGTATTCAATGAGCGACTTGTCGTCGCAATCTTTAGCAGTGAGAGACGGAGAAAGAAGAAATTCAAAGAAAGTCCTAATTTTTGTTCATCTCCTCATCTAGCCAACAGAATCACTTTAATCTAATCTCCCAATTTAACCTCGATAACAAAGAATGTAGAAGCGCGTTGAGAAAACGCCCATCTAATAAGGAGACGGTTTAAGTACTGTCAAACAAAGCTGGTGATTACAGCGCCTTTTTATCGCCGATAACTGGGGGCCCTTCGTGGGATGAACGGGGGCAAGTTGGGAGTGGTAGAGGGCAGAATGGGAATTTATTTAGTCAACTTATAAAGTATAGCTTTAAAAAGCAAGCTGTAATATTGACTAAACTATTTTCTAAATTTTGCAAAAGGACGGTCGTCAGCTGTTTAACGAGCTTTAACAAGATTAACACGGTGCGATTAAAATCTAAATTAAGTATTAATAAATGTGAATCAGTAACAAATTATACAAGTTGACCTAGGCACAAACTAAGGTTGAGTTATATGAGTACCCACTAGACAGTGATAAACATATAACATAACATATACAGATAATTACATACTTTTTTCAAGAATTATCTATTAATATACATACCTACAAAAGTTGATTGTTTATAAGTGGAAAAGAAACAATAAAAACAAACGACGAAATACTTCATTAACGACATAAATATCTAATGTCAGGACAGTTTTTAGACATCATAATTAATAATAATTGTATCCGATAACAACGCTAGATATACCTATTATGTTACACTAGTATTACATTATGAATTTCAAATATCCAATAACGGGACGCATGTTAAGTTAGATAAAAGCAGAAAGTTTTCCAAAACCGTCTTATTTATTACGTGCTGAAAGGTCATGACTAAAAAAATAAACGCTACACGCGTAGCTGTCAAGAACGACACCGCTGACAGAAACCAAAACCAATTATTGTCAAATTTCAATCACGATACAAAAAGGACGAATTTTTGGCAACTATTCGGAAACTTAAGAATCTCAAGGGCTGGTGATTTGGGTTTTTCAGGAAGCTGAGCTACTGAACGCATTTACATTAATGACCCACTTATCTGCTTATAACAAGTCCCTACTTTTACATGTAACCTTTATCATAGCAGGAAAGTTTCATCTTCAATGCCAGAATCTCTGGTTTTCATACAAATTGGACTCAAAGGAGAGCTCTGGGCTTTGAAGTGGGAAATGTGAAGACTTTTATGACCCGCTAGGGCACTTCGTTTGTACTATTGTGAAGGTTTAACACTTTCTTTGTGAGAATACGAGCTTGAGACGCGAATATGAGACTACGAGAATGTGTCTAAGAAAAGAGGGATACAAAAATAATGTATAGTTAACTATGGTCGCCGTCAATAGAACTTGTGAACGATGTAAACAAAGTACTATTTGACACATAACTTCAAGTATGGACGTCAAGCCGCAGCGAGTCGGTTAAAAAGCCGCAAAAGCTTCCTCGGCTGTGTATCTCCCGTCATCAACGCCCCAATTGCCCGATCCCGCCTGTGGGAGGAGGAACATTCTCTGTCGACCTTTGTTCCGCCTGTGGAGAGACTTCCTCCGGGTCATTCATTACCGTGGCGCACGTGGAAGTCGCTCAACAGACTGCGCGCTCAGGTCGGTAGATGCCGAGAAAACTTGGTAAAGTGGGGCTACTCCGCCGACGACCGCTGCGGCTGCGGCGCCTCACCACAGTCCATGACGCATCTCCTGCACTGCCCCGCGTGCCCCGACACCTGCACGCGGCAGGAGATGTATGACGCCACTAGCAATGCCGTTCGCGTGGCGGAATATTGGTCAGCTCATATATGACATGCCGTCGACACGCTAAGAAGAAGATAACTTCAAATGTTCACCAAGCAAGTTTTTATGAAAAAATAGTGTACAATGAATAGTTATTACATATTAAACTATAAAAATGATTATCTAGATAAATCATAGCAAAGACCTCACTTGATCTTTAAAAGTACGTGATTATCGAGTCATGGCGAATTGGTTCGTTTGGTTTTGTTTACATCTTTTGCAAGTTCTATTGGCGGCGACTTTAGTGTTTTAGGTTTTAAATAAGTATCCGTGTGGTAAACTGTATTTTGCGGTCATCTAGATTGATTACGTCTCTGTGACATAGTTCCATATAGTAAACTTGGAATCTGGGCCTCTATTGTACTGGGTAAAACCATCGTCTTTGACATTGTTATCGTATTGTCAACGTTACAATAGCTCTTATTTACTTGACAGTAATGGTGGGCGAGTTAAAATCAATACCATAACGCGTCAAAGGCAATGTGGATTTACCTAGTAGAATACGGGCGCTGCTTGGTTCTAAATACCTGAACTGTATTACTGTATTAAATCAGTAGCTAACTTTAAAAATCATTTCAAGAATTATTTATTAACTTCCCAAATATCTGGATCATAAGCAGTTGTACACAAACACACACACAGACGCACACACACGCACACACACACACACACACACACACACACACACACACACACACACACACACACACACACATACACACACACGTGTAGAGATAATATAGTATAAGATAATGTTTCTTTTTTATTGTGTATGTATAATTGATATCTGTATGATCTCAAAATGAGTGATATTATTTTAGCTACTTTTTTTTTTTGGCTCCATCGATCACCATTTTCTCCTCGGTCTCACTGAAATCCAGCGTCTGTGAATGTGTTTATCACATTCAGAGGCATAAAGCTGAGCGGAGACCATTTTGGCCGTAAAGAAAATGTTTTTTTATGATTGTAAACTGTTTTTTTTATGTGCCAAATAAATTATTTTTCATTTCATTTTTTCATACGACTAAGTAATATCACTAAACACTCAAAATCATTGACTGATATACCAATCAATACCAGATAGTACAGTTATCACACTCGAAATGACTTATTCGTTTATCATCTTAAAATCAACGAGATATTGGTCAACCAAAATACAAGTGATTAAATACTCATTATAGACATAGTTTTCTGTTTTATAAATTGAATCTTACGATTCCGTTATGTCATACAGTCAACATCATAAAGTAAGTGATCAATTGATCACGTTTGTATCTAAACGTCATATTTATGTACAAAAACAATACAATGAACAATAAGTACAAAAAAAATATGTACGAAGGCGAACTTAAATCCCACTAAGGGATCTCTTCCAGCTTACCCTTGAGAGATTGAGAAAAGTGAAAGGTTGTGCATCGAGTAGGCAACTACAACTTTATTTAGGGAGAACATTCAAACAGAGGAAGAGTTTTGAGAATTAAATATCTACGGGAATCAGACTCCCTATTTCACTATACTGACATTGACAGGTGATTAGTGACATTTCAGTGTACCTACATGGCACGGAATATAAGAATTTTATTGATGTGAAAACTTATTAACTTATCAATGTGTACCAAAATGTCACTTGTCACCTGTCATTGTTAAGATGGTGAAGCAGGCAGGTGGCACGTGTGCTCGTTTGCCTAATCCATTCCATAAAAATATATTAAAGAATTGAAAGTGACAATAATATTTATCAATATAAATTACTTTGAATAACCGATTAGGTAGGTATAGTTTTATAGCTTACAAAATTGGACTACATACATAGGAGTTTAATTATAGAACTTATTTCCCTTACACTGGATTATTTTGAGCCGGCCATAAGTTGGCAACCCTAGCGTAAGTTCCCTTGCTGCCCGCGGATTAAAGGGCTCGCAAGTTCCCGACCCGATGTAATTACTGTAAGCCGCGCACTAGGGTTGACACAACTTCATTAGCCGGCGCAATAAAAAGGGAGATTTATATCAAGATGTTTTAACCCCTGATTTGGGTTTTGCTAATGAATCTCGTTCAGTCTTACGCGTGGGAATGTCTCATTATGATTATAGTAATTATTGATCATAGCGAGTTCTAAGAGTCAACTCAATGGGAATTCGTGTGTTTGTATGTTTGTTATACAATAACTTTAGTATTGTAGATCCGATTTGCGTGGAATCTCTTACCCGAGGAGTAATAGTAGTAGGTAGTGGCAAAACATTGGGGAAAAGAAGTAGCATAGGAACTTCGATCTCCTTTACACGACGGTCAAATCCAAATCAAAATTATGTTTATTCAAGTAGGTTTACATACTAATAACCTTTTTAAAACGTCACTGTAGCGACGTTAAGAAGCAGATGCCAGATAGAAAAAAATACGCTCCAAGAGCCAAAATTAAACATGTTTGCGTCTTTTAAAAGATAGTTGAAGTAATTAATATAACGATGTTTCAAACACGAAGCAAAGAAAAAAAATTCTTACCTCTCCCAAAGGATTGGGCTAGCTATCCAGAGAGGTAATGCAGCCAGTGTTATAGGGACTATGCCGCGCGCGGACCTGCTAGAGGGGGTATTCTTTTTGTTGTGTTGATTTTTATTTTAATCTTTAATTTTTCAGTAGCTTAGTTTTATTTTAATTAAAATAAGTTTAGTTTTTTAACTTTGAATTGTAGATACGATTGTATTGTAGAAGCAAAGAAAAAGGTGTTTCATTTACCTTTCTATGTTCTTAACATTTCCTTGAGCTCGATACAGTAAATAGAAGTGAAAACTGGTCAAATATCCGTTAATTTGTAAGTATCATGACCCGTTTTAAATGCCCTCGAGTGTAATACCAATATTTTTGCGCACGAGTTACTCGCATCGACGCATGCGCGTGAAAGTCATAGAAAGTAATCATTCAATGCTATTATTTATTTTACGAGGTTCACCTCGTTTGAGACCAGTTTGTTATGACTGTCTGGGTTTATTTATGAGTAAAGGCTAAGTAAGTGCCCAGACTAACAATCCGACTGACAGTCAGAGACGGGCGCTATATGTTAGAATGAGCAAATTATATATAGTCAAAGACCCACCTTAGGCCTAAAGTCAATGTGACATTCTACAACAATAAGCTTGAGTTTCCTAAAAGTTACAAATGACTTGACATCTCTAATCCAGCTGCATCTATACTATATTGTTTTTTTTCTATGTACAACATTTTTTGTGATACTTAAGTATGATTTAGTAAAACTGTCTTATTCAATAAATTGTATTATTATTGTTATTATTATTATTTTAAGTATTTATTAAATTTTCTGTAAATTAGGTTTTTTACAATAAATATTCAATTATAAAAGTAAAATAACAATACTAATATAAAAAATAAACATTATAAAAAACCTAACCTAATTATTATTATTATTATTATTATTAAATACCCTAAAATTACATTGACGACTTCAAGCATATTTTTCTTCGTACATTTATGTTGTATACGATAAAGTGATATAATATCCTTAAGTAATATAAAACAAAGTCGCTTAATAATAATAATAATAAGCCCCTCACAAACCTAACTCCACGTCCGGTACGAACATCTGATACCACGTGAGGGGCGGACATTGGCAGCGTAACTGGGGCTCCCGATCCCTTGATTGGTTTGTATGCGGTACCTGTATTGCATGCAGAATAGTCCCAGGGTCGGAAGCCCTAATTATAACGCTTAAACTTACCAATGACCAACGGAGCTATAGTAAACAAAACAATGCGATGCGACTTAGAAACAAACAATTACCCCAGGCGGGTACCTGTGAAGGAGAATCCCGCCCCGAGTCGAAAAACTCGGGCCGCCCCACGTATTCTGGGGGGGCAACGTGTCGCCATCTACCCAGTCTGAGATTGTTGTAGATCATAAAAATAAAAATAAAAATAACCCAAATGATGGGATTACAAGGAATTATCTCCCGCCACTATGCGGCGCACATACTACATCTGTATCGTCGGGCGATGATACTGCAACACTGTTTTCGTCCGTCCCATCAACTCGCCCGTCGTTCATGTCAAGGCGACCATCTGCCTCTTCTTCTATTAGCACGCACGGTGATGTTGTGCAAGATGTCAACCTTGACAATGAACTTGTACCCATCCCGGGCGCTTCTCAAACACGTAGACGATGGACACCTGAAATGAATATGTTCATACTACGTACGTACCTTCAATTAACTGCATTGGATACCGACACAAAGACATACCTTGAACCTCTTCACTTGAAATTTATTGAAAAATACCCGGATATGCAAGTTAGTCGTCAGAGAGTAGGAGACCAAAGGAGGGCTATCATTCGTAATAAGTTACTACCACAAAAAACAATAGAGCAAATACATGTCGAAGTAACGAACGAACTGGACGACTTGCAAACTAATCTCCCATGTACACATGCACCCACTACATCAACTATACAAGGAACACTCAACACGCAAGGACAAACTCGATTAAGATGGACAAACGAACACAATGAAACAATAATGCAATTGTATTACAGGATAACTAACCTAGAAACGAACAGAACCTCATACCGAAAACCGTTACACGAAGCATTCATAAATACATTCCCTTCATTTGCCAATCTAAGCGAACAACGAATAGCTGATCAAAGGAGAGCAATAGTTAATAACAAATATATAAGTGACAATAGATTAAAAGAAATAAAACAACAGATAGCTAACGAACTTTTACTAAACACTAATAACTCGCACAACTACACAGACATGATCAATACCACGAATAATATTCAAAATCCTGATACTGATTCACAAAGTACACAAGGTGTAGAGCTAGATCTCCCTGAGGAAGACTCTCCCAACACACAACTCCCCGAAAGGGACCTATTATTAGACACGACATTTCAGCAGACATTTGAACATTTTAAAGGTACAGATCCTACAAGCAGAACTTATATTCCGAAGCAGAAATCATCAAAAAAACTAGCAAGTATAGTTCACTATCTTAATAATATAACCCTCCCTGAACACGTCAACATTAATACAGACTTCACTACACTTCAAACAACAATATATTGTGCGGCATGGACAGCTGCTAAGCTAAATGGGGCAAGAATAGCACTAGAACCCACAGAAAGATCTCGTACTGCATCTAAAGACAAAAGACCACAATGGCAAAAACGATTGGAAAGACGAATAGATGATTTAAGAGCAAAAATTGGCAGAATCACACAATTCATTAAAGGAACCAGAAGTACACATCTTGAAACGCATATAAAAAACATAACAGAACAATATAAAATACATTCTGTACATGAAGAACCAAACACACAGCTTACACATACAGATACACTCAAACAAAAACTCTCAGTCACATCAGGACGTTTACACAGATATAAAGCATGTACATTAAGGAAGCAACAAAACCAGCAATTCATAAATAATGAGAAGCAGTTCTATAGAAATATAAGAGAAACGACAACAAACACATCAGAAAACTGTAGCGCCAAGACAGAAAATGATCAACCAGACCCAGAAAACTTGCAGAAGTTCTGGGCTGGAATATGGGAAAAACCAACACATCACAACACGGAAGCCGAGTGGATTAAAACAGAAACATGTACAAATAACATAACTACACAAGAAATGACTTTCAATCACATCCCCATAGACACATTTAAAAAAGTTCTTATTAATTTACATAATTGGAAAGCACCAGGATCAGACTATATTCATAATTACTGGTACAAAAAGTTTACTAACATCCATAGCTACCTCCACAATTTTCTAAATGAGTTTATAGAGGACCCTGACACAATACCACTATACATTACATCCGGAACTACATATATGTTACCCAAAGACCGCAATGATTTGACTAACCCAGGAAAATACAGACCCATCACATGTTTACAAACGTTCTACAAGATTCTGACAGCTTGCATCTCTAATTTAATATACAAACATGTTGAAGACAATAACATTTTAGCTGAGCAACAGAAGGGGTGTCGCAAGTACAGCCAAGGGTGTAAGGAACAGTTAATTATAGACTCCGTCATTCTAAAATATGTGCAAAAAACTAAGTCTGATTTGTACTCCATGTATGTGGATTACAAGAAAGCTTACGACTCTGTTCCTCATTCTTGGCTGCTGCAAGTCCTAAAAATATACAAAATACACCCAAAAATAATCACCGTTTTAAAGACTGCCATGAAATCCTGGACGACCCGACTTAAGCTTTCTACTCCGACTGCATTCATGGAAACAGACGAAATAAAAATTCAGAGAGGTATCTTTCAAGGTGACGCACTGAGTCCATTGTGGTTCTGCCTCGCTTTAAACCCACTGTCTAACATGCTAAATTCAGCTTCAGCAGGATACCATCTGAATTACACAGACGCTAACAGACAGACTGAGAACATTAATCATTTACTTTACATGGACGACATAAAACTTTATGCCGATAATGAAACTGACCTTTACAGACTGACTGACGTAACAGAACAATTTACTAATGATATTAAAATGGAATTCGGTATTGACAAGTGTAGAATTAATTCAATCAGAGCAGGACAGAAGTATTTACACAATTACATTATGACTTCCGGGGAACAGATTGAGCCACTTGACGAAGAAGAGACGTATAAATACTTAGGATACAACCAAACACGGCAAATACAGTATAAAGACACAAAACTAAAACTTAAACAACAGTTTCGACACAGACTTAATACGATTTTAAAAACACAACTGTATGCCCGTAACATAGTAAAAGCCATCAACACATTTGCTATACCCATTCTCACCTATTCTTTCGGTGTTATCAACTGGACAAAAACCGAACTGAAAACACTACAGCGCACGATAAACACGACCATGACTAAATTCAGAAAACATCACCCACGGTCATGTTTTCAGAGGCTAACACTGCCGAGGAAAGAAGGTGGAAGGGGCATCATAGATATCACAAACTTACATAATAAACAAATCAAGAGCTTAAGACAATATTTTATCACAAAATCAGGATCCACAACACTTCACAAGGCTATTGTCCAAAACGATTGTAAATTTACTCCGCTAAATCTACAAAACAATACACCCCAAAAAAACGAAAACATGACAGATGACACGACCAAGATTACCGAATGGGCTAGAAAGTCTTTACACGGAAGGCACCGCCATGATTTATGCCAATCTAATGTCGACAAAGACGCGTCGAACGCATGGCTGAGTCGAGGTGAGCTATTCCCGGAGACCGAAGGTTTTATGATTGCAATACAAGACCAAATTATCGAGACTAGGAACTACCAACGATACATAACAAAGACGTTAACTACTGACACCTGTAGAAAATGCAATAGTTGCCCGGAAACCATACAACATATAACAAGTGCATGTAAATCAATAGCCCAAACTGATTACAAACATAGACATGATCAAGTTGCAAATATTATTCATCAAAAACTTGCTCATAGACAGCAATTTATTGCCACCATAGAACCTTATTACAAGTACAAACCTGAGAGTGTGTTAGAAAACACAACGACGAGACTTTACTTTGACAGAGCCATCCTTACTGACCGTACCATCCACTACAATAGACCCGATATCACATTTATAGACAAAACAAACAGATGCGCATACCTAATAGATATAGCTATTCCCAACACACACAACCTACAAGGTACAATAGCTCATAAACTTACCAAATACATCGAACTGAAAGAAGAAATTACACGACTTTGGCATCTTGATAAAGTCACAATAGTACCGATTGTTCTTTCTGCTACAGGAGTGATACCAAAACAGATGCATCAATCTCTAAAAACTCTAAGATTGCCTCCAAATATTTACAACCTTTTCCAAAAAGCCGTCATCTTGAACACATTGTCGGATTGTCCGAAAGTTTTTACAAAATGATCAAGAATCTTCTGCTTTATCCATATCACCCACACAACACTCACTGCATTCAGTCAGTCCACAACATCCCACCACGCAAGGAGCCAATCAGTCAACAAGGAACCTCACAGTCTCACAGACACTCTTCACCAACTACCACTAGCTTAAGTAATTTACCTGGTATGCACTTGGCCTAGGCCCGTGCATAACAGTACACCAGTGAAAACTGAGAAAAAAAAATGAAACATAAAAATAAAAATAATAATAATAAAATCTGTTTATTTCAATATTTGTGTTGAGTTTACAATTCATGTCGTCTTTCCCTCTGTACCTATGTACGTACGCTTAGATGCTTCAAACTACGCAATGTATTTTAATGCGGTTTTCATCAATAGATATAAAACAAAGTCGGGTTATTTACACCATTTATAACTCAAACATGGCTGGACCGATTTAAAGTTCTTTGATTTGTTGGATTTGTCTCTGCCCCGAATAGCCAAATAACTATTAAAACATCGAATAAAAATACGACAAAAACATTCTGAGGCGGTAGTCGGCTAGTATATAAAAAAATCTACATTATGTACGGGAGTTACAGAAAACTCACATAAACCGAAGCGAAGCGAGGGCGGGTCGCTAGTTATTTATAATTATAACAAATGTGTTTTGTCATATCCTCTAGATTCATTTAAATGATGCTATCTTAGGAGACATTACAACTAAAACGTTTAAGCCTTGCTTTTGTATATGAGTAAGCATGTACAGATTAATAATAGGTAAAGCAATATTGATTTACAGAGTAGAATACAGGCCATGAGTCATTGTTTTGATTGCATTGTGTTACACTCAAACACGACATAAATGCAGTTTTTAATAAAAGCTGACATTCTGCCTCACACTTAAAGTCATAACATAAGGCATAAGACAGTAAGAATTTATCTCACCATAGGCAGCTGAATGAGGGCACATGTTCCAAGTAAAATTGACAACATGATCCAATTTGTACCAAAAAACAGCTACATAATGTGATAATTGCCATATTTGCCATATAAGAAAAATTGTAGTTGCACCTTTCACCGCGTGAAACTCTTTTATGCCCAGCTCTATACGTTCAGTAAAACGTAAAAGCAATTCCAAAATTGAAATCGCTTATACGTTAAACAAATGAAAAGCAATAAAGCCCGCCACTGACCGCAGTTCTATAAAGTATCGATGAATTTGTTCCCATTCAATTGTTCCGCAGTGAATGGAACGAATGATAAAACTGTATTTTCCTGTTTGTAAAATAAATGGGTATTTTGTGGTATGGATACTCGCATTTATATTCTGTAGGAGTTATAATCGTTGGAACAATCACTGTGTCGTTATTAACTACTTAGGTACTACTATTAGGAAAAATGTGGTTATTTTACTAATATTAAATAAAACATTGTCTGTTTGTGTATAATGGCTTAACTAGTGAAATTAATTCGATAAAACAAACGAGTATAAAAATAACAGAAATAAATTGACCTACTGCCAAATTAAACTCTAAGCTGGTACTTGAACAAGAAAACCATAATCATACTTAGGTATTTAAATAGATAAATACTAAACGATTAGTAATTATAACACCATTGATAACTAATTAATTACCGTTTTGTCCACGCAATATTTAACAAATGCACGAATCATTATTGAAATGATTAAAATCCATCACCAAATTGAGATAACTTTAATGCAAACTCAATAATTTATTAGCACGTTAAACATTTCAACAAAGCGCATATACAACGAGCTAAACGTCATTTGTACTCTGAAATTGCATTACACATACGTCATTTTAGAAACGCATAAGAAACACCCGATGAACACGGTTATATGATCCCTAAAACTGCAATACGCATACGTCATTTTAATAATGGATTCCGAAACGAGGTGGTTGGACTCGTTTGGACATAAGCGATCAATTTGCATTTTCGAGGAAGTGTGCCTATTGAGGTCAATCGTATAATGTATTGTGGTATTTAAATGCATTGGGTCAACGACCTAAGTGTGCTGATAAAATCCTTACGAATACATAATTAATAATAATTATAATTAGTGACAAACTGTTGGAGATTAGCGACACCACAGACATGTACCCTTACCATGAGTTACAATCACCATACTTGCTAGCAAGTCGAAGGTTCTGCGAGGTCTGCGAAGGACAGAGCATTTGACTGGCTAGCGAGTACGGTAATGGTAACTCATGGTAAGTACTGAGTGCCCCCGAGGGTAGGTCCTGTTCCTTACGCTTGCCTTCACTTGTACAATGAAGAGAAACAAACCCTCACCTCTGGCTTGCCTTTATTGACCGGTCAGAGTGGAGTCGTCAGAGCTAATCTCAAAGAGTAGAGGTGTGCAAAGGTAAGTAGCGCGTGAGCACCTTATGGTCGTTTAAAGTCCACCCTTAGCCCCTCTGAAACTGTTGCCTTCATGCTTACACGTGGGGTTATTTTAGGGGGCCCAGTTGGCGAGTTACCGTCTCCCATTTCAAACAAAGTAATTAGCACTGGCCGAGGCCGAGTTTCATCTACAGCATAGTTCACCAATCCAAATAATTTCATTCATATCAGTATTAATGTTCCATCTTAAATAGCCCTACACTAACCGGTGGTTTTCCGGGGGAGGATACTTCTAGTACCTATCTTCTTTAGTGTTAAACCCATGCACAAAAAAGGCAAAAGGTGTCAAATTTCTTGCCTAAATTTCGCTCATTGAATACAAAACGGACACATTCCAAAATAATTAGCTCTTCCATTAAAAATCGTATTCCAACCGCTTCTAATATTAAAATGCAACACTGACACATTTCGGATTGTGTCCGTTTTGTATTCAATGGACGAGTTGAAGTTAAGGCCTCTGCGTGTTGGTTTCGGCTACATGACCGCCTTCCAAAGGTCCGAAACTCCCATAGTCCCGTGATTGATAGAGGCATTACAATAAATGCGAAAATAACTGTTGTTTGTTTGTTTATTACGATTTCTCGGGTACGGCTAAACTGTTGAACAGATTTGGATGAAATTTGGTTTGGAGCTAGCTTGAGTCCCGGGACAGGACATAGGATACTTTTTATACCGGAAAATTTGTCTGCGCTCGAGGAAATAAATATATTATTTATATTATTATTATTTGTTTGTTCTGTTAATAATACTTATTATAATATTTAAAAAAACCTGACAGACATTATGCAGATTCATATTTTAAAAAAACGCAAAATATGACTACTCCATTTGAAGCACTTTAATTTCATAATTATATAATAATAAACATACACGACCTGCCTACATCCCTATTCCCACACAAAATATCAATGACAATAATTAGGTAGCTAACATGCGACATTTTTTTTAATCTTTATTAGAAAATGCGTTCAATACTAATTTCTTATATTTTATATCCCAACTAATAACATCCCCGATTTATAGAAGCTTCCCTTGTTCATTCTCATTCAAGTAAAACGCCCGCTACACGCCCCTATCCGCTTCCCCTACCTGTTCCCCCTACCTGTCGAGCAGCAGCAGGTGCTCTATTGTCAGATTGTCACACTGACCTTATTTCTCCCATTGATGTTGCATAGAATGTATAGACACTAATGATTGCTTATTTGCAGCCAGTGTTTTTTCTATTTACGTTTTTTTAAACGGAGTTCGAACTTTGAAACCTTTTTACTACGCCTGTATCAACTCTCTTTCTTGTTTATTTGTTTATTTACAATAGATTTTAAATTTTTTGTGAAGTTGAGACTATCAATATAAAATGCAATAAAGTTTCTCTCCCTTCAACGTAGTTTTAATTTTACAAATTTTGAACATGTTGTAGATGTTATGAACTAATAAATAAATAATAATAACAATAATAAAATCTGTTTATTTCAATATTTGTGTTGAGTATGTACGTTTTCCTTTCCAAGTAAATAATTCTTGGAGAGAAACAAATAAAAAAGAGCAAAAACAAAAACGTGCAGAAGCTAAATTTGTATTGTTTTTTTTTGACAGCTACGAGATTGATACAATTATAATATACGAAACTATCACAATATCAGTAAGTATTGATTATGTAGGTACAACATCAAAAACGTCTTATATTTTAATTTGTTTCTTTACTAGCAATAATTTCCTTAAGGTCGTAGAAATTGGTTGAACCAAGAAATATTAGTTTTGGAACGAGCTCTTGTAGGGTCTCGCTCGACAAGAGTTTACAAATATTAAACAATATAAAGGCTTCAGGTTTCATGTTTTTTTATTTAAAAAAAGTCAAGTACTTATGAAGAAAATGTATAATTTCTCTAATAAGCTACATTGTATAAAAACCTTGAGCCTTACGAATAACTAAATGACATGTGAACACTATTTTTAAAACGACAGGTGAATAATTTGGTCTCAATCGATAAAGGTCAGAATTTTTCGGCAGATGTGACGAGTTTTTTAAGACATTTCAATTCCACATATACCAACAACTGCAATAATGTTATTTTGTTACAACCTCTCACTGATATTATAATTGATTGTAAAACAGTCCGTAACTTGGTTTGAATGTAACATTTCACCACATTATTCGTATTCAACCATTATGAAATGGACTACCCATAAAATATATGTATGTAGGTAGTCTATGACATGGATGGAATAACAATTCATTTCTACAAAGCCTTAATGATGTCTGCACGCATCTCGATATAACTCGACAGTAACATCCCCATGTCATTTCACTATCTTCCTTTTGTCGTGTAGGCGACATGTCCGGCGACGCTCAAAGAGATACGATTCTATAGTCTAAGGGATGTGCAGGGTAGTGAATGTACAGTGTCAAATGCTTGTAGGGTAGTGAATGTACACTGTGAAAATAGCGGGCGTGCGAATACAATACAAAATAATGTAGAGTCTTTAGATATCAAAATATATTTACATACATCTTATTCGATTCGAACGAATCGATTTATTGGTTCATTCAGATTATGGTGCCGTGCACTGGTGCAGTTAACCTGCGTTCCGTTATTAGCGTTATTACCATGTTATTGCATGTGATTTTTAAGGGGCCGTATTTATATTTCCATATTTGTTCATTTTAAAATAGTTTACCAGTAATGGAGGTCCAAGACTAACAGGCCGAGATAGAGCTATCTGTTAGAAAGAGATTTTTTTACACGTCTCTGTCAAGGGTCAAAATAAATATCCGCGCAATAGAGCAAAATTATGTACCTTATTCCCATTTTTATAATCTGTGTAGATATTTTTGAGATTGTAGTGTATACATGTTGGTGTAGTGTATACTGTACTAATCTAATACCATGAATTGAAACGCCAATATCGTCCGGCGGACTGGGGCCCATTTCTCAAAAAGTATTAGTCAAATAAAATTAGTGTTTTGTCCCATATTGTAGTATTATGTTCGTGGTGCCAACAATATTATATAATAATAATATAAGACCATTTAGAATTTAAAAGTCTCTCTGCGAAAAGTCAAGCTTTTATACCTACGAGTATAATAATAATATAATAATATAAGGGGACAATCTCACACCAATTGACCTAGTCCCAAACTAAGCTCTAGGCTTGTACTATGGGTACTAGACAACGATATAAATACTTATATAGAGAAATATATACTTAAATACATAGAAAACATCCATGACTCAGCAACAAATATTCGAGCTCATCACACAAATATCTGCCCTTACCGGGATTCGAACCCAGGACCACTAGCTTCGTAGGCAGGGTCACTACCCACTAGGCCAGCGCGTCGTCATACATACACATTCACACATACACATTAGTATACATAGACATTCGGTGTTGCCAGTGAATTAACTTAAGTGGAAACGAATATACATTAAATAAATCGACTATCCAAATATCTGAGTATAAAATCCAAACTAAACAGAAAATCTATTATTAACTATTATTTTGCCATTCACTGGCTCTCTACGAGACCTGATTTAGATACAACTACCAATAATAGAACGTAATCGCTGAAGATAAGGTTGGTTTCTGAACGGTCAGCTAAGCCCCTGATATTGGTTTTACTTTGTAGCATGTTTTATTAAAAACTTATATTCGCAAAGTTTTGTATTAGTTTCTTAAAGTTGTTTTTTTTTCCTGTTACATGTCTTTGGTTTTAAAGATTTTTTATCACTTACATGTAAGTATTAATGTAACAGTATAACCATAAATATTAATAAACATAACACAACACAAATAATATAAATTACATTTCCTTAAGCATGCATCACACGCGATTAAGTAACTTGGCCCATAACACTAAATTTATCACAACACGATCGAAAACCATCTATTTAATTCAATTAAAGCACGAACAAGTGACAAAACTACGCAACACGAATTCCTTCGCCTAAATTAAATTAAAAAAAAACAATCAGTAGCAGACGCGCGAAAACCGTTGCGTTCAAAATTACAGTTCTAGTCACGTCTTGGCTCGGACTTTACCAGCGTAGCTTGAGCTCTAAGTAATGAACCAGCCACTTATACAATGAGTTATAACTATAATGGTTGGTTCTTATTATTAATACGCCCACACTGGCAAGTTCCATTCAGAATAGATTTTTGATATTCCATGACAAAGAGTTGGTGTTAAGTAATATGAAAATCAGTTTTTTAGATATCCTTACTAAACTTGGAATTTTTGTCATGAAGTGTGTGTGTGTACCGTGTATCTATATATCTGGGCTCCCCTATGGAATCCCTAATCGTCATTTGTCCTAATGCATCGTTTGTCCGAATATTCGTTTATCCTAAAGCCATTTCCGCTTAAATTTTAAAACTTTTTAGTGTTGATATAATTCAACCCTACCTAACCAATCGCAATTAGAAAACTTGAAAAGTTGCCTGACTCATCTGAAAACCAATTTAGGGCAAATGAAAATTTGGACAAACGATATGTTTGGTTAGGACAAACGTCAGAAATTCAAAAGGTCACCTGTAGCCTGTAGGTATATCTGTCTGTGGCATCGTAGCTCCCAAACTGATAGACGGATTCAGACGCATGTTTTTAAACAAGTTTAACAGAGGTATTTCTTCGCGACCAGGGCAGATATCAGAGTTAGAAAGCTACTTTTTAGAATATTGCTAGCGACAAAGACTAGCAACGGTAATGATTTCACGAGTCGTCGCCCGCAACCACCCGCATGCTTTCACTTCAGCCTCGAAAGTAATTAATATACCGCAAAGACACCCCATTAAAAAAATAGATCATACACAGTTTGAAGCTACTGGGGTGTAATCATCTCAAAAACGCGGTCAGGTACTCAGATTGAACGAACGATTGCATGTCGCAGCGGCGAGTTTAAGTTGTCCCGTCAGAGCGAACACAACACATTATAGCGCGTGCATTCTCAACACCCTTATCCCTGAGCAGCCAAATCAAATAAGTAAGCCACGATTTTTAAAACTGAGTTACGTGGGTTGCAGTAGAAAGATAGTATAGACTTTTCAATATTATCGCAAGATGTTTGATCAGGGTCGGATTATCCATAAAGGGGGCCTAGGGGCCCCATATCGGATAGGGGCCCCGCGCACCGGTGAAAAATAAGGTAAAGGAGCCCCCAGAATTGCATTGCCTACTGGTCCCTGACATAGTTAATCCAGCCCTGTGTTAGAAATTCGGATGATTTTTGTATATTTTTGTTATTTCTGACAACGCATGAGCGAAACATAGATAATCCGTGTCCTAAATCCCAAGGAAAACTATTAGTCACGGGCAAAACCTTTTGCTGAAACATACTTAACCCAGACAAAGACGCGAGCAACGACTTGTTTATGGTTGTAAAATTGCGCTAAAGTCAGCAGCTTTCCCATATCCCCCATTGCCTCCTAGATCGTTCGCCTTTATTCTCGACCCGCGCCAGACATAACCTTAAATATGAACGTCGAACCTCGTAAGACCCAACCCTGTATAAATTTGCATGGCCTTAATAAAACCTGTGGTGATTCCCTAACGCACCAGCCTATAACCAATACACACTGACCCCTGGCCTGAACAAAACTGTACGCATTGGAAAGAGATCTCTGGTCTAATGGCCACTACATGGGCCAATGCGTTGGGCCAAGGTAATGGACCAAAACATGGTGTCACGTTTACACATTGGCGTACTGATCATTCTGCATTGGCGCTTTAATAGAAGGTCCTTTGATGTGTGCACGTAAAGCCGACATCAGCTTGTTGACCGGCCAGTGTTTGTCGCCAACTACGAACAAGCCAATAGCACATCCAAGTAGTCCACTACACGTTGGCCCAACGCATTGGCCCAATGTGTACAGGGGCCATAAAATAAAATACTAACCAGTGATCTTTTAAATCGGGGAGTTGCGACTCCGAGAGTCAGATCTGTTTGACGGCGAAGTTGACATCTACGCGTGGTCGAAAGTTTAGGTTACACAATACGAGCTGCTGCACTAACAGTGGACAGCTACTGTCACCTGTGTACGTCAGTTAGTACTTTGGCTTGCCTATGTTGCTCAGTGAAATTCGAACTGCATTTGTTTAGGTAATTACATACTATAATAGTGAGCTGTTACGCTTACACGCCTTTGTAGATACAGTATCGAACTAGTTTCTGAACCGTGTACACAACCACTTTATGTACAACGGTGGATACACACAACTTAGAGCCGTATTACTAAATTCTAAAAAAAATCGGGATTCAAAGTAGCCTATGTGTTAATCCAGGATATAAGCTATGTCTATTCAAAAAATCAACCAAATCCGTCCAGCTGTTGCAGCGTGAAGGAATAACAAACTAACACACACACAAATTTTCGCATTTATAATATTAGTAGTGGGTTTGGTCGGGTGCCCGTTTCACGACACGGCCAAGTAAATTTTGAGTCATATCATTTCCAAAGCGTCTCGGCATTTCGCGGCAGCGGCATCTCACTTAAGATTTGTTTGTTAATATTAACTGATAAGCTATTTGTATACGCCTTTACATGGATGCTTACGTCACAAATGTCAGTCGTTTCGGTTTCTGAAACAACCTAACACGGACACCCTACGATAACAGTTACTGACCTAACCAACTCGCCCTGTGTGACCAAGGCATACGCAATATCATTGGGTTACGGGATATTGGCCCATTTGCGAGGGTTGCCATCTGTTGAATATCGGTTTAAATGGTTTTTATTTCGGTTTTGTTTTATTTGAGCAGAAAAACTGGAGGTTAGGACGAATAATTTTCGTAATACACTAGGTATGTTGGCACCTTTGTTTTTTTAGTACTTAGTGTGTTTCATATTTAGATTACTTAGCCAAATAAAAAAAGGTGTTTAAAGGCTTGTTATCAGCTTGTACAAATATCCGTTGTTTTTTTTATCTCTATCGATTATCAAAATTAGAAAGGTAGGTATATGATAAATGATAAACGATCAGCTGACGCACGACAAGGACAGCCTACACCTGTCTCGCGAGCCGCGCACGGATGTTACGTTACGGCTGGAGCCATTATCCGTATCCGGTATTACTTGAATCCAACCGTTTTTAAACATAATAGGAATTTGGCATTCAAACGTTTTGTTGACGCGTTTAAAAGTAAATAGTAGAGTTAAGTTTGTTTATGGCCATAACATTAAGTCAATGTTGTATTCGCTTCTTAATTTACGGTAATTGTTTATTTATTTTTATTAGCAAATGGTCGCTATCGGAAGATAATAATTATATTGCAGAGATATTATGATGATAAAAATCATAATACTATTTATTATACTTTATTTTATGTGGAATAAAAGAAGATGTAGTGACTAAGATTGAAAAGGGCATGCTTCGGTGGTTCGGTCATTTGGAAAGGATGGATGAAAGAGATATACAGATCGAAAGTGAGTGGACGGGTCGGAAGGGCGTTCGGACTTTTTCGAGTCAAATTCGGAGAAATACTGGAAAAGGGCCGAATCTTAAGTACCCGAAACCGACGTGCGTGCATGACTCGATGTATGAATGTGGAAGAAGCGAAAGAAATTTGTCAAGACCGTAGCAAATGGAAAGAAGTGTTCTCTGCCTACCACACACAACAACACACACACACACACACACACACACACACACTCACTCTCTCACTCACACACACTCACTCTGGGTAACAGGAGTGATTTAATGTATGTATGTATGTATTTTAACCTTTAGTCTTATTTTAAGTTTAAAATTACTAAATACAGGATGCGGCCCACGCTGACAATTAGTTTCACGTTACTCCCCCCTCTATTTTAACCCCTTAGGGGATGAATTTCCAAAATCCCTTCTTCCTCATCCCTTAGACCTCATAAGGAACCTACCTACGTGCAAAATTTGAAATGTCTAGACCCAGGGGTTTGGGCTGTGCGTTGATGACAGGTATATGATATGTCAGTTGGTTTCTTCTTTTATATATTTAGAAGATATACGAAACTAGATTATTATCTAAACTGAGTCAAACAAAAGGTTTGAAAACAAAGTAAAAATACTACGAGTCTTTCAGCCTACACTGATTGCCCGTTACGTAGAGTCCATCAACTAACTGGATCTAACAGAGAAGCCTAACAAAGTCGAAAACTGACAAGTTCGCGACTTTTGTATGAATTCAGCCTCCGAGCCTTGGTCCAGTTTCATGAAAATTACACGTGACCCACTCTTGCTATTTCAGCAGTATTTTTTAGAAAACCATTGAATTACAGATAAAATTTAATAAAATACGTACGCTTCTTCAACATTGTTTGTGAAGATTTCACAAAAAAACACTTTTCTCAACATAGGACACTCAACACTGCACTGAAACACTAACAGAACACTGGCCACACCACAAAGTGATTTAAATTTGGAACGTTTCAAAAAACACGCGCGAACACCATCACAAAAAGAAAACAATTTCAAATTTCAAACGTGGAATACATTTATAAAAATGGGCGGATTTATTTTATTTTCGAACGCGACACGTTCGCAGTCAGGTATGTCACTGGCTGACTAATTGCTAGATAACAGCGCGACTGATAAAACAAAATGGAGGCCCCATTAGTGCTAGTACACACACACTAATGTGATTTACTGGGATTCACCTCTGATAAGGTTAGCCCTTATTACTATGAGTTACAGTTCAAATTGAGAAGGTGAGGGGTTTCGTAATTTCGTATCGATTTTTTAGCAGGTATTGAGTACTTAGTTTAGATACTGCATTTACTTGCATCATATCGTTATGATTTTTAGCAAATAGTTTTACTATAATTTATGGTTTGAAGTTATTGTACTGTATTAATTAGCGAGTTTTATTAATGGCACGTGTTTTTTAATTAATTACCTATGTATATGTTTGCTTGTTGCTTATTAGGTTAAATGAATATTAGTTTTTATTATCTTAAATATTGTATCATTAAAATCTCTAAAAATCAAATGATTTAATATTTCATTAAAACGACGCGCTGGCCTAGTTAGTTGTGACCCTGCCTTCGAAGCTAGCGGTCCTGGGTTCAAATCCCGGTAAAGGCAGATATTTGTGTAATGAGCGCGAATATTTGTTGAAACCTAGAGCTTAGTTTGGGATTAGGTCAATTGGTGTGACATAGTCCGCTGAAAGTTATTTATTATTATTAAACACAATAAAACAAAATAAAACATAATTTAAAACGCTTCAATCCCTTATTTCCTTTATTAAATCGTTTGCATTATTATCTATTCTATTAAACAACTTTGTAATTAATTACAACTCATTAGTATGTCAAACATATTATTTCAAATTCATTAACGATAACTAGACAATTAAAATCAATATGGCGTCGCAATTTATCAGCAACACGAGGTGAATTGATATGTGTAATTATTTATCGTGTTCATGTATTCTATATGCAATCTTAGTGGGTATATGTATGTGCGTATGTTTGTTCGACAATAACTTGTGAATCGTTGATCCGATTATGGTAATAAGAGTTAGGTAAGAAATCGTGAGGTCTCTGCTCGGGGCGACCTACTAATTTATGATATTATTTATTTACTTACTAATGTTATGAAAGATAATAAGTTAAAACCTAGGGTCCAATTCTACGTTGTCAATACCTATTGTTATCGTATTGTAAACTTTACGATATCTCTTATTACTTACCTAACAGTAATGCAACGGCCGCTACTGAGACAAAAACAATAGAATTGCAATAGGGGAAAGTCAATATAGAATAATGGCCTGCAGACTATGTAGCTTCAGTCATAAAAAGGTGGTTCTTGCTTATTAATGTCAAAAAATACATTACTTACTACGTAATTTACCAGTATTATATTTAACTAGCTGTTCCCGTGTCCACTTCGTTGGGCAAAACATTTTTTTTTGAGTTAATAATTTTCCCGCTAATTCCCGTTCCCGTGGGAATTTCGAGAATTCCTTTCTTAGTGCACCTCTACGGTACCTAGGCTACGTCCCTTCCAAATTTCAAGTGCCTACGTTTAGCCGTTTAGGCTGTGCGTTGATATGTCAGTCAGTCAGTCCGTTTCTCCTTTTATATATTTAGATTAGTACAATAGGCTAGCGTCATAAAAGAATCTAATTAATTCGTCATTTACATTATCAAAAAATATATAAGACCAATTTTTTTCTTATGTCAATTAAACAAAAAGAGACTAAGATAAATTACGTTGAAGTTTCGCGTGACGTCATGCCGTGGCACAATTTATACCACGTTGTGAAGTCACGAGCCCCCACTTCCGGAATTTCATGCGCGTTATACTTATTTGTCAATTTTGATTAATTTATAAAAAAAACGTGTTTAATATTTTTTGATAATCTTACTGACGGAATAATTAGATATATTTTTTTTACCCAGGTCACCCTATCAACGATTGACCGCGCCGAAGCTAAAGTCCGTATATCTAGAAAAGTCGGTCTGTCACGGCCCGACTCCGCATAGTCTGTCCGACTGATTTCGGGACCCATTCGAAAGTAGTTTCGCGAAGTTAAGCAACCGAGATATTCCTATGATAACTTACGCAAACAATTATGCCGATGTCGCAATTACCATAAGGCGCTGACTAATGCGAAGAAAATGCATCTTGATATTTGCTTGTTCAATAAACGCGCTAAGATTTGCACTTGTGGATTGTGAAGCTAGAAAATTCGATAATTAAACCTACGATTTTAACGATTTTTGAATATTTTGTAGATTGTCTGTACGTTTTCCTTTCTAAGAAAATATTTCTTATAGTGAAAAAAAAAGAAACTTTCAGACCTATACTCGACAATCTAATTAAAGACCAAAGTTGGACAGTTCCCATTTGAATTATTTCGTTATTTTAACATTATTTCGTAAAAACATGAATATGAGAACTCGTGTAATCAGTAATATTGTAAGTTTTATTGATAAAAATACCTTCACGTAAAATGCTGTAATCACAGCGAATGTGCGCCCGTTGAGGTTAGTAATTTGGTGTTATATTAGATTATAGTTCTTTATAATAACCGCAATATATTCAAAAATCGTGAAAATCAGACTTGATATAAGGGGTGTGAATCGTTATATCGGCCGGAGCTAAAGGGCATTGGGTAAATTCGTTTGAAGAATATTGTCATTTTTTTTTCAGCGGCCACTTGTTTTTTACATAGTTATTTAGAGGACCTCGAAATACACAGATATATATAATTTATGGCGTTTAATAATATCGGAGCCGAGATATTTAAGATTTAAATGTTCAGTTTTTGATACTAAAAGTACGCCCAGGTAATAATATTAAATATCTCGGCTCCGATGCACTTAAGAGTATTACATTACATAACAAAACATGTTTATTTTGAATTATTCTTTCATAATTTACCACTTTTACTAATGGCCGCTCACCTTGAAAATGTATGACTTGCCAAACAAATGACAAATGACAACACTTTTACCCAAACCCCTTTGAATGGATTTTTTTACAGCTACCTACTCGATTTTAGCGGGGCTTCACAACCCTCTTAATGTCTATTACTCTGGGAATTTATAATATTTCCGTGATGAAAAGTCCGTCTCCGTCTATAAAGTAAACTGTCTCTATGGTAAACAAGTCGATCGGTCGAGGCATTCAACCATGAAGGCGGCATAAACAAACACTTTCGGTCTTAAAAAAATATTACAGAACGACGTTGATGTTAAAATTTAGAAACAGCTTAATACCACGTCGTAAACTATTTACAGACCTTTATTAATAAACGTACAATAAACCTATTTTATTTAGTTATAAAGAATGATAAGGACAGGCCATATATTTTATTGTTTCGATTTTCGATAGTCAGAAATTGGTGTGATATTATTTTTAGTCATAATAATCAATAATCATCATAGTTGTTAGGTATTTATAACGCGAAATAAATATAACGGTTAAGTCTAATAATGTTACATGTCATACAAGACAAAAGTCATAAAACTAATCAGCTTAATATCAAAAGGCATACCGTTAATTTTTCATAAATATTTTAGGTCATATTTTTATATTTATTATTATTTTTATTCATATAATTTTATTCTGCAATGTTTTAAAGGACTAATTTTAACACAAAAACAAAACACTGGCTTTCAAAAAAATTGCTTAGGTTAGAATTCCGACCCCTTACGAAAAAGACCGACTGTCAGAGTAGTAGATTAGGTTAGGTTAGAACTGCGACCCTTTCCAAAAAGTACTAGCTGACAGAAAAGTAGGTTAGGTTAAGTTAGAGCTGCGACCCCTTATAGAATATCTTTTGTACATAATACTATTTATCCTTCTGTTCTGTTCTGTTCTTTTGACACCTCCAGCCAGCAGTTCTGCTGCAAGGACCCGTACGCGCTGACTGCGACGGAGAGGAGATGTTCTGATTAATAATTTTCATTATTGTAAGCGTTACTTATTTTGAATGTCTATCTTTCAATACTATCACCAGACGAATGTTATGACCAATAACAGTATGAAATTCAATAGTTATGACTAATGAAAGAATATTATGACTATTGAAATAATGACCAAAAAAAGGATGACGAGCAACGATTATGAAAAACAACGGTCAATATAGACCCATTTTGAAGCTTACTTTGGTTGTTGTACGTTTATGAATAAGAGGGCAATACTATATCAGTTTCATAATAAAGACATGCTCTTTCAGAAGACATTATAGCTATGGTAAGGTCGCCGTCAATAGAACTTGCAAAAGATGTAAACAAAACCGAACGAACTAATTCACCATGATTGCTCGATAATCACGCACTTTTAAAGAAGAAGTGAGGTCTTTGCAATGATTTATACACTAGCTAGATAATTATTTTCATATAAATTTTAAGATGAAATAATTATTAATTATACGTTATCTATACTAATATTATAAAGCTAAAGAGTTTGTTTGTTTGTTTACTTGAACGCGTTAATCTCGATTTGAAAACTGACAGTGTTAGATAGCCCATATATCGAAGAAGGCCTATAATATATCATACTCACATAAACCGAAGCGAAGCAAGGGCGGCTCGCTAGTTTTTAATAAAACATGCTTGGTGAATATTTGAGGTTATGTGTCAAACAGTAGGTACTAATTTGTTTACATCGTTCACAAGTACCTTATAAGGTAGGTATGTTTATACCAGTGCACCTGGCGTTCCAGTCTCTGCCTACCCCATTGGAAGACACGTGATATATGTATGTGTATGTACATTATAACTTCAAGTGGCCTCCCCACTCCTTCAATCAAGCGACCACTCCAACCGGCCCAATCTAGTTGGCCACTCGTCTTGCCGGGCAATTAAATCTCAACAGTAAGTATATGCGCCTGCGACACTAATTAAGAACCACTCTGGCAAATGCACTGGCCATTACTGTAATACAACTCTGTAGGGGGAGGTAGAGAGGTGCGAGTGGGAGCGGGGGCATAGGCTGAAGCGGAGACGGGTAGGTAGGCCTTTTGAACAACTTACGTCAAATACAAAATGTGACTAGAGACGCCCATCTTTGAAATGCTTTAAACATACAAAACAACAAGTCTCAAATCATACGAAACAGTCTCTTTTAACACTAGTTTCATTTGTCGGCCCGAGCCGACTGTAGCGATCAAAAAGTTAAAGGACTATAGACAAACAGTCGTACTGGCCGAGGCCGAGAGGGAGGCTCTATAACTTGTAAACTTTGTATGTTAGTTTGTTTGTTTGTTTAGGTCAAATCTTGCAAGTCAATTTTGAACCAGTTCCTGTTAATGGAATGGGCCAAAATTTAGACAACACATGTAAACCCGATGGCAATATAATATTATGGTTTCTAAGAGCTGATCTGATGATGGAGTCGGAACTCGGAATTATGCGATAGGATCTTCGCTATACCTACCGTAGTGTTGTCTTGACAAGAAGACGATGACTATACTTTTTTTACAGAAACGTATTATTTTTAGCTCGCTGTCACTAGCCCCCAACCCTCCCACCGGCCGTTTTGTGTAACGAGGGGGTTAATTACAACAGCGCGATATTATGAATGTCACCCGAGACCGTCCCGAGGATAAAACTGCCGTGTTGTCGCCCCAGCGTGAGTTATCACCGGTTTAAGGACGCTCGAAATTTGTCGAGCGTTGCGTAATAGCCGCTGTGAGATTTGGTGCTGGTTTGTGGAGTTAAGGAACTCGATTTGGTACATTTTAGTTGGGTTGTGGCATGTGGCTTTAGAGTTTGGAGCAGCTTAGAGTGGGTTTACAAAGCTTTGATGATATATGAAACTTTTTTTTTACGGCATTGAAAAGACAAACGAGCACACAGGCCACCTGATGGTAAGTGGAAACTGTGACATTCGCATTCACAAGACTGCAATCCAATCCTATAGGACTATAATCTTATAAAACTGCAAATGCGTTGCCAACCCTGAGGACTAAGATGGAATGCCTCTATGCTGGTCATTTCACCGGCTGTCTTATCCCCAAACCGGAACACAACAATCCGAACACTGCTGTTAGACGCACTAAGATGCGACGTCAATACATCCTATTTGTATATATGTATAACAAAAGGTTGGTATGGAAACCAAATATTTTTGGTATAAATGTTGAATGAAAACTGTCCCAATGTAATTAATACTCGAAGAATACTAGAACATTACCGTAATCTTTCTCTATTGATCTTTACATCCGCCATAATTGTATTAGACTGAAGTTTCCCACAGTATCTAAGCTACTTTCCTAGATACAACTTAAACCAATATTAGACCTTAAGACATAAGTAATAAAGGTTATATCAACAATATAAGTCATTACTTGTAACGATACGATGTTGAACTTTAACTAAAGGAATTAAGGCATATAATGATTTGTTGTAAGACACTATAGTGCTGACTCATGGCTACCGTCTTTAACATTTTATAGTATTACTGATAATAACAGTAATTAGAAGTATTACAAGTAATTATTTTTTAATTGGAAACCATTTTATTTTTTGCTATGACTTACTTTTATACTAGCGACCTAACCTCGCTTCGCGTCGGTTAATGTGACTCGTCTGTAACACCCGTACAGAAACTAGAATTTATTAAACATAAAAATCTTCCGTGAAATATTTTTTAACTGATGATGAAAACCGCGTGAAAATCCGTTCAGTAGTTTTTGAGATAATCGCGAATATACAGACAGAGGCGGCGGGGGATTTTGTTTCATATATATAAGGTGCTAACAAATTAGTCACGGATATTTTTATGGCTGATAGTACTCGGTTCTCGGAGTACATTTAAGTATGAAACATCATAGGTTTTCTTATGTTTTTTTGGAGAAAACTAGGAAATAAATTTGCTACGTTAAAACACCCTGTTAATCAGATAATTAAATGAGACCTCTTTACACATTCTTGAACCTCTTTAAACTATCCTTCAAGTGGCCTCTTAAAGTTGATAAATAATTCCCGCCTAATCATAATGACATTTACGAAAAAAAAACTTTTGACAAACAGTATTAAACATCTCGACAGGTACATAATAGGGGTGATTATTTTAAAGATTAATTATAATTAATATTGTTTGTTCGGTAAATTAAAACAATAAAATGATATACAAAGGTTCCTTAATTACAATTAAAAGTTAATTGTTTTAATGTAATGCATTATCTCTTAAAATATCCGTGACTAATTTGTTACTGTTAACCCTAATGATGAGTGTTTTTTCTAACTAGCCAGTAGCATTCCTGTCATCTCAGGATTCCACAAATATCCAAGTCAAAGAGAAACATGTTGCATAACAGTAAGTAAAAACCACTACTATTGATAAACTATACATACATAATTGTTAAAACAGTAAAGTTGAAATAGCCGAGTGCGAGTAAACGTGGACTAGAGAAATTGTGAAAGGCATCGGACGTACGTTCACAAACAGCCTAAGTGCACGTTAATTTAATAAAACATACATCTTTTACATTCAGCTAAGTTATTTAAATGTTTTATACGAGTACAGACGCCATTGGCTTAGATTATTAGATTAAATTCCAGGTGGTTGGCTATCTAGATTCTAGGCACGGCATTACATCATACAAAATTCCTATTGTTCTCTATTGAAGACGAGGTAGGACAAGGTTTTTTACCTTAATGTGGTAGCCATTCCACTTTGGAATGTTTTAATTTTGGCCGTTACTATTTCTTTCTAAACTATGGGTAGGTACGTAACCGAGTAGATACTTACATCTTGTAGGTAAGAACTAATATATAAGACAGAGCGAAGCGAGGGCGGGACGCTTAGTATCTTAAAAAGTTCAAAGACTTTAGAGTATCTAAATAGCAATTAATAATAATTATTTTAAGTCAGGTTTTTTTCAGTTCTTTTCGTCGATAAACATCGGACATAAGGGAGGGGGGAACGGTGTTTTTTTTGTCTAAAAATAAAAAATCAACGTCACGATAAATATGACACACGTTTTCTATAATCAAGTCACTTACATTTTTCAGCACCCTTTTTCAATATTTAGATAAATAATTACACATTTTTTACTAAAGTCTGATGCAGGTAAGCAAGTTATAAAACTGTGCCAAATTTCAAGTTCTTTATAGTTTCAGAGAAATACTGCTGCGACAAACAGACCGACACCGAAGTCTCACCATATGAAACTAGATAGTCATCTATTTGTACACGCTTACTCACACATCTACAAACGTGAGGAGAAGCTATCCTATTCGAGATCAATCACCGAAAGTTGTATCATTCCGACAGGACAATAGCTCGCCACACCCACAGACGAGCGTGGGACCAACGGACGCACAGTGATATCGTGTTGACAAGGCTAGGCTACAGTTTTACGGCTCCGAAGTCAAACTAAGAACGCATATAGTCCCCATGTCCGTCTGTATGTCACACTCACCACTCAGAAACTATCAAAGAAACAAAACTGAAACATTGTGCACATTAAGGCCCTTATTAATAAACTAATCTCAACTCTAATGCTACGTCTCGAGATGCGTCAAAAATGACAGTGTTCTATGGTTTGACGTTTACTTTGACGTATCTTGTGACGCGCATCTCAGCCAAGATGAGTTTATTAATACGGGCCTTAGATATTGATACCGCGCACCAAGATCAAAGACAAGTTAAACAAAATGCGGTCTAAGGATTGCAATCTTTGTCGCTTTGAGAAAGTAAGTCTATGGTCACGGATTTCACTTATGGTAAGAAGTTTTTCAACTGGCCCTTTCTTTTAAACATATCTCTATGCTAATCGGATCACTTCATAAAATTTGTACTATACCATCAATGGCCTGTTTTATAAAGCTACAAATTACAATTTACAGGTTAGGTACAAGTTTCCATTTGACACAACCTTGACCAATGACAACCAGTCATTTGAGCAGTGTTGCCAGTTTAGACCTGTAGAATTAATTGTTACTTGTATTTTATAAAACGTGCTCTTAGTGACCTGTGTCAGTAGAATAACAATTATGCGAAATCATACATTCGGACAATCGTGATAGTGCGTAAACAAAGGGAACTGCTCGGGATTTCCAATATTACGCCGAAACTCTTTACGCCGAATGTATAGTTACGACGAATTTAAGGAAAGGAAAGCATTTTTTTAAATGTTTTGTGTGTTCCTGATAAAATAGAGTAGTTTGGGTTAGGTATTTTATAACTTTTCAAAAAAATAAAAGGTAGAATAACAATTGTGTATATAGGCAATAGGCATGCAAGAATAGTATTCTGCGAAATCATACATTCGCACTTTCTTGATTAGTTACTTATGCGTAAACAGTGCTATAAAAAAGCAAGATAGATTAAACCAAATCGATATCGCCCTTGGCATATTTTAATTGCAATAACAACAATGACATAAGTATAAACAACGCATTTCAATGCACATGCACTTTCCTAATACGCGTATCTGTAACCTGCTGACGATCAATAAGTTCTATATGCACTAAATCTTTGAACGGAGAATAGCAAGCTAATGTTTCGGTGCAGTTGTAAACAAATATTTCGTAACTGCACTTTTATAAATCGCTTATTTCCAGTACCCTTACCATGAGTTACAATTACCGTAATCGCTAGCGAGTTGAATGCTCTGTCCCTTGCACTCTATAAGAATACTGCGAAGTCTGTGAGGGACAGAGCATTCGACTCGCTAGCGAGTACGTTAAATGTAACTCATGGTAAGTGGAAATAAAGGCCTACTGTTAGGCGATGGGTTTGCAAAAGTCACTAATACACCGTTAAACATCTTCGCCTAAGTGTGCAAAATGTGGTTACTTACAGAATTATCAAAAAGTTTTTAGAGTTGTTGGAAATTCTGTAGCTCTGCCTACCCCACACTGGGAATAAAGGCGTGAGTTTATGTATGTATGTATGTATGGTAAGTGGAAGTTTAAGTCTAGAAAAATAAACAAAGATTCGGCTTATCGTAACGTTAAAACCGTCTGTTGTTATCGCGGGGTTAAAAACAATTCGATCAAAGAACACATATAACAGAATATCTGTTTAAGATATAAACGGAATATTCTGCCTATATATAAGCCTCCAAGAAGTTCTTCATATCTAGCACTAAATTTTCGATGTAAAAGGTCAATCAAACGCTTACCTGTCAACATGTCAACTTGAAAAAATAAAAATATTATGTCAAATCAAGTGTTTTTCTCCAAAACTAGTTTGAATTTTTAAAATATATGTTTTCCATTTGCACTCAAATTTAATTTAAATAGGGTTTTGTATGTTTTTTGTACATATGAAATCAATCAAGAATGGCAAATGTCTAAAGTAGCAGGGAAAGTGACTGAAGTGGTTAACGGTAAGATTCCGTGGCTATTTTGTTTAAATATGTACTACTATTCAAGTTAAGTACGGATGTAAGAAGTTAGAAAGAAAATTGATACATTTTGAGCTCGTAGGTATAAACGTTTCTAGATACGAGTGTCACATCTGTTATTGCCTATTTGTCATAATCTTTCAGTACTGTCAAATCATATTCGCCCCCGCGATAACGACATAGGTATGGTTAAAACGTTAAAACCAATGTTGAGGTCATTTGATAACAAAAGGTTATAAATAAAAAGATATCTTGACTTGTGTCAGTCAATGGACAGCCGTAAGTAGTCTCTGGTCATTCGTTTTGATTTGAAGAAATGGAGAAGACGTATTTTATATTAGTGATTATTTTGGGAAGTGTAAGTGTTTATAATTATTTTCTTTACTTATTTACTAATTAGGAATTAATTTAAAAATTTATTATACGTTTTACAATAACTAAACCAATTGTAGTAGTGTTATCTGGGTGAATCAACTTTGAAGGTACAAATTTTTCACAAATTATACGTTCTTAGAAAAACTATATATTTTGCTAACAACGTGGCTTACAGACAAATATGCTAACGTTTAAAAATATTTGATTTAATATAGTAGAGTTACCAGCAGGGCTCGGAAACCTGGTTAATTTTATTAACCAGCTCGTCAGAACATACATACATACATTTAAAAAAGAGCATTTCCATTTCGATTCCGCTCGGAACAGAATCGATATTATTATGGTTTTGATCAAAGAGCAAAATGAAACTGTTCCTGCTCAAAAAATCGGTTAATTTCGCTCGCTAATTTGTTCACACCGCCCACCAACCACCCCTTCTATTCAGTTAGTTGCATTTTTACTTGCTCGCGTGACTTATTAAGCACCAACATTTTGAAAAATGTGGGTTAAAGGGCACCACACACTGCTTACCTGCAGTCCCAAGTCTGTCAGGTCTCCAAAATCCGAGTGTTCTAATGCTACGACCTGGTGACTACCTAGATCTGTTCGCTAAACTAAACAATTCTGCGTAGCAATTTAAGCAGTCGCATTTTTCCCCATTCTTCATTTTAACCACACGTATTAGGTACAGTCGCGAACCGGGATTGTTGAACCACTTACCCATGTTTCTAATTTGGCCGTGAAATGCAAATCCAATAGCTGTCAGCCAGTCGGTGATATCGGTTATTGAATACACGGCTAAATTACGAACAATGGCAAGACTAAGTGGCTCAACAATCCCGGTTCGTGACTGTACATTGTTGCTTTTCCGAGATACACGACGAGTCGACGGTAGCGGCTTAGCGGAGCTCCTATATCGAGTACTTCGGCTCTTCCCTCCTGCAAAACTAACAATCTAAACATTCTTAACCTGCCTACCTGGTCCTGTTATAACAAGTTCAAATAAGACAGCAAATAGAAGGAATAAATAGAGGAAAATATGCGACTTAGTAAAATTTTAACTGGGGAAAAATGCGACCAAACTGACAGGCCGATAGGGGCCGGCGGATTTTTATTCTGTGGTGCCTTAACAGCCCACTAACCACCAGGGGTGTGTCCCATTTTTTCCATGGAACTTCGCATTTTGTATGACAACAATAGAAAATTCGTAGTTCCATGGAACAAATGGGACATACCCACCACCAGATGTCCTTCGTTTTTTTCTCACCGAACTATAAAATTGATGCTTAAGGGCTAGAAGGGTGTTTTTTCAGGTCTTATATAACGTGGCAGAAGTACCCACGCAGCCACAATGGGACAACCAGCAGTTTTTAAACAACTTGCAGACATGGTTCGATTCGTATCAACAGCCTTCAGTTTCAGTAAATGAGGTATTTTTAATTAGTGTTAGGAAGTTAAGACCTAGTACTCATTTAATTCAATTTATTACATTATGTTTGTTATATAATTTATGTATGGTTTCAGTAATTTTTCAACTCAAATCAAATTTTCGAAAAATCGCTAGCCTTAGCATTTTCGTCTGGGGGCTTATTATGACATAGCTATGCAGTTAATTTTACGGTGAGCGTAGTCTTTCACCGTAAACTGAACTGCAAAGCTATGTCATTATAACCTCCCTGGTCTAGACTCTTTCATCCTCCCCTCCGTCATCTTGGTCTGTCCTTGCTCCGGTGGCCATCTTGCGGGGCCCATTCGATGGGTTGCGGGTGGCCCCCCACTTAAGCTTTAGTCTACTGAAAAGCGTTTTTTTAGACTGGTGCAATTGGAGATCCAACAGCTGTGAACCCTATCAATCAGTTAGTGTCAAATATGACACAAGAGCTTGTGCCGTCTAGAGACAATAATACGAACAGCTACGACCTCAGAGACGCGATGGGATACCTCAATGCGTCATACGGCTTCCCTACGGTAAGACCTCTTCCATTTGTAGTAATATTATCTATTATCATTATTTATTTACTTGTATAGGGTAAAGTCACCAAAAACCGAAGAGTGGGAAATATATCTTTCATACTCTTCCCATTCATACAAAGTATACGCCGAGGCCGACTACTGGCTTTGTTTTATCTCACGAAAGCAGGTGACCCATACTTGTAGTTGTAATGAGGATAGTCACGCACACTATTAATCCGACTTTCGACTCAATCGACGACACTTGCTCCCGAACTTACGCACTTACCGCCGTACTCAGAAAATCTAACATCGTCTGACAATAGTTCAGAAGTTTTTAAACACCTCATAGGTAAGGTAAAGTCGCCAATGTTCAGGCAGAGACCTGTTGTCGGCCAGGTCGGATCTCTGGCTGACCAGTGGTGACTTTACCCTATATAAGTAAATAAATAATGATAGTAAATAAATGGGTCCTATTCCTATGGAAGACCAGCTCTGGCCTGAAAAGCCAGTAACATGCTAAGCTGGAACCAATTATACATATTCTGGCTCTAGTTCATATGTCTTTGTTCTTTCTTTCTTTTCAAAGATGTAGTGCTGTAATTACAAGGTTTTATTTAACTTGCAATGTATGTATGTAAGGGTCAAATCTTGCAAGTTAAATTTGACCCACTTCCCGGTTTTCGATGATTTTCGCCTTTAGTTCTGTTGACAATACAATAATAGTACCATCAAGCTGGTCTGATGATGGACACTCAGGGTGGCCTTAGGAACTGCTTAATTACACATGATAGGGCGTCGTGATAGGGCTTGCTTGAATTGTTTTGAAGGGGAGATGACGACTGTACAAAACAAGTACAGTCGGCAACAAAAGCTTGTCCCATAAATGAAATTTTCGGCAAGAACTAATTTTTAAAATTATTTCAATGAATAATATTCTTTTTCAAAGGTTCAAGATAATAGCAGAACTCACAACGGATCCGATGATCAAGTGGAGGCTTTCTCTGCGATGTTCAACGCCGCAGCGAGTGCATTATTTAAGCCGGACTCTATACCGAACTATCTTAACTTGCTGCAGAACGCGTCTGTAAATCCATCGGTAAGTTACTTTGGTTACTCTTTATCGGGATCCTGCCGTATGTCCAAAGTATTTTTGGTCAAATGTATCATTTCCGAAAAACCATATTGTAATATTTTGGTTTTCTATCTTGCGGGCCTAGTCTGGCTGCGTCTATATCGCGTGTCAACTGTGTATAAAGCATCCGTCACTTTTTGACACGTGTACTTATTCACCAGTCAGAAGGTGACGGATGCCTTATCCAAAATTTATCACACGATAAACGCAGCCATATTAGGCCCCCTGGAGCTTAAGAGATATCGGCTCTAAAAGAAGTGGTCACCATCTCTGTGGTTTTGTCCTTTAAAATAGGTATTATAATTTTTTTTATAGGTTGCCAGTGATAACAAAATAACCTCAGACGCTTTGTCAAAACAGTTTGAAAAGGAATATGAGGTGTTCATGGGCAGATTTACCGAGGCACTGCATTCAAATAAGGTATTATATTATACTAGAGTAAGTATTATTAGTGTCCCGTTACACCCCCTATTTCGTCTTATTGGGGGTCGATTTTCAGAAAAATATTTACGGTAACCAAGGAATACTCCCTCCAAACTTCAAACCAATCGATTACTCAATCATAAACAAGAACCTATTGTGTCCTATAATTTGTTTTGACATAATATTTTTTGTACATATTGAGTCATATAATTTTTACATCCCTGGATCCCAACAATATTTTAAGAATTTCCTTGAAAACCTTACGTGTAGAAAAGGCTAGGTTATGTTAGGGTTACTTGTTTAAATCCTAAAAAGTTAATGTCTAAAAAAATAGGTCATGGGCTTTCGTTTTTTTAGACCTTAAGACAATATATACCCATTCAAAACCACACACTGTTAAACTTTTTTAAACTGAGCAGAAGATAATTCCGGCGCATTATATCGGTGTGTTCCCCTTAACTTCAATTTGGGAATTGGACTATGTGGGAATTTGTCATATAGAAAAATGGTTAATTTGGGAATTGGGCAATGTGGGAAGTTGTCATATAGGAAATTGGTTGATCTGGGAATTGGACAATGTGGAAATTTGTCATATAGGAAATTGGTTGATTTGGGAATTGGACAATGTGGGAATTTGTCGATTTGGGAATAAGATGATGTGTCAAAAACACCAATTTTATTTGATTTCAGACCGACGATAACAAGGGAGTCTCGCAAAATCATATAAACGACGTTGTGGGCAACATTAACAATCAGCTGAGCCAAATGCTGAAGTGGCCAGATAATCGGAATTAAAGAGTATGGTAATAATCAGGTTTGTATGCATTTTTGACACCCAACGCTAAAAGAAGGGTGTTATAAGTATAATAATCGGCAGGTGAGCAACAATAGGACAAATCACCCTTATCTGTATACTAGCTGGAGGTCCAGGTCTTTGGAAACGTTTCTTTTTACCACGTTACTTATAGCTGGCTCTCTAGTCTGTCTGTTTGTTAGTCTGTTCAGTATAAATGTTGTAATTTTTTAACTAAATACCCGATGACAATGCAAAAATAGTTATGAATTCATGATCAACAATTTCAACCTTTTGTTTCAATTATGTCGCGTTGAATGACAAATATGTCTTCACCCGTGGTACGGTTGGTTACGTCCGGTTGACCAAAAAACTCAGTAATAAGTTACCATAAATATGAGGTAGGTTTAGATTATGTTAGTTCTTCAGCCGGCCCGAAGGGCCAAACACTCAGAAATAGGAGCTCCGCCATAGCGCAGCTCCCTGACTCTGTTAAATTTATTTATTTATTTATTTATTTCAAGGGAAACAAACAGCAGTAATTTTACAAATATATTAGAACAATATAGGTTAATACACTAGACAAAACAGTTTCCACTTATAGCTAACGATAATAATAATGATTTTGGTAAACTGGCGACAAATATTACCTATGCCCTATTCTAAAATAATGCACTTACTCCAGAACACATACTTTTAATTAAAAAGAATTTTTTTCAGGTCATGATTTTTTTCAAATAATAATTGCCGAAACCCGGAATCCAACCCAGGACCTCTTCTAACCCGCCGAAACATAATATTTGTACAATTGTTCTTTAGATAGACGTATGATGTTAATAATTGTCGTACTTTTGTAGTTACTAATGTTACTAACACAAGACGTAATAAAAAAAACTGTCAAAAATTTCATTCGTTTTTGTTGCCTACTATACTTTTTTCCGCTCAGACATCAGCTTATCAAGACGACACTAACGAGCCCCAACTCGGCGGATACATACCTTCGGACTCCATCATCAGAACAGCTCGATGGTATAATAATACTGCATTGTCATCGGGTTGACACATCAGTCCATTCCATTGACAGGAACTGGTTCAAAATCTACTTGCGAAATTCCAGAGACGTCATTATTTTTTATAGCATAGAGAAGACAAACGAGCACACAGGCCACCTGATGGTAAGTGGAAACTGTGACCTATAAAAATTCGCATTCACAAGACTGCAATGCAATCCTAAGACTGCAAATGCGTTGCCAACCCTGAGGACTAAGATGGAATGCCTCTATGCTAGTCATTTCACCGACTGTCTTATCCCCAAACCGGAACACAACAATGCGACCACTGCTGTTTAGGGGTAGGTTAATGGATATATCTTACACGGGGAAAGAGCTCTATTTTTTGGCACCCTCCCGATCATCAGCACTATGAACTTTATTCCAAAGTAATAGAGACGATAATTCTACAAAGTCCTATCCTAATGCATCGTTTGTCCGAATTTTCGTTTATCCTAAAGCCATTTCCGCTTAAATTTAAATTTATAATACAACCCTTTTTTTGACCCGTCGGAAATGCCTTTGCATACCCGCCCTAACGGGGGCCAGGGCGGGTTATGTCCGACTTGCACGGACTAAAACCCCCGGGGCGTTGCGCCAATCGCTTTAGGAGGGGGCTACGGGACCGCTATGGCGCCAAAACGTAGCCCCCCAATAGCGGATGCCCTTTGGGCTTGCCTTCTGGCGAGGGCTTTTACAAGGCTCCTCGCCTACTCCGCTGAGGGCACCCTGGAACACAGCAGGGGCCTTCCACCTCAGGACCTGTTAATGCAACCCTAACCTAACCGTACCGCAGATATAATTGGAAAAGTTAAAAAAGTTCCACTCAGCTGTCAACCAGCTTAAGCCAAATGAAAATTCGGACAAACGATATGATAGGGCAAACGTTGTTAGAGATTCCGAGGGACAACCTTCTACAACAACTATGAGCTAATAATTGGGTGTTTTACCCTATCTATGATTGCTGGTACATTTTCCTTTTTTTGATGATTAGTAATTACTTCCGTAAAACCCAACACCAACAACATTCAACAAATAACATACTGCAACTGCCACTTAAAGCAAGTTGTTATAAAAATAAACAATTCGTAAGCCACATATTTTTATAACTGTAATAACAAACCATCGCGATTAATAGGTGCTTAAACATATTAATTAAATTATAAACAATAACATTCGTTGTTATTAAACATTCATACTGTATGTACTTTTGTTTAGTTACAATGGAACCCTGTCATAGTGACTGCATCAACTCACGCCGGAGAAATTACGTCAAAATTTAACGTTGGTTTTCTGCGATAGTTAAAAGGATCCTGCCAAATCATTGTTTACCTTTACTTTATATTGGTTAGGGTGATAAATAAGAGATATGTTTATAAATCAAAATAATATATTATTATATTATTTACTAGGAGAGTCGTGTTCTAAATGTAACTGTACGATCTATACGAGGTGTCCCAGGGAACTAACTGTAAGCAAACATATTGCTTTAGAAGAAACCTTTATAAAAACAAGGAACACTTGAGACTGTAAATTATTATCCATACGAGTGAAAGAGAACTTCTAGATAACTACTAGTGTGAGTGGGACGGATTTACTTTTGTGAATTCCAACACTTTATTCTATATTCTATTATCTACTAGTCATTGCGTAAAATGCATATTCTCTTTTTTATTATCTGGTAGTATTTGCCAAATATATTACGTATAATATGACATGCCGAGTGAAAGAGAAAAAACTTAGTTGACTGGGACGCAGCTATCTGTTAGAATGAGAAAGTTATACACGTCTCCGTTCTAATAGAGTACGATGTACGATTCGAGCCCGATGGACTGGGGCTGATTTTACTCGGTAGAACCTAATTGCTTTTAGGTTAGTGTAGTTTTAAGTAAGTTTGTAAGTTCTTTCGTTTGTTTGTTTTATGTTTAATTATTCTATTGACAAGTTAATAAAGTTGTTACTTCTCTTAATTTACATTACTAATTTATAAATAAATTTTATTGCTTTAGACATGTTATCATAATTGTCTTGAATTCGGCCGCCATTACTGTCAAGTAAATGACAGCTATCATAACATTGACAATACTATAACATGTCAAAAGCACTTATGCTTTTGCCCAAAAACCTTACTCTGATTTCACAAATCACACACCACACACCACATCCATTTTACTACGCAAAAAAAAAAAACGAATTAAAAAAAAACGGTTGCCGTGACGTGGCCCTGGGCCTGGTTATAAGTTATAACAGACCTTATATTTCCGAGAACCTCTTTGTTTGTCGCGTGTGAATTTTATGCGTAACGTTAAAGATGTCCGTGAGATGAATCTCCAACGGTCGGTGTCAGTTGTCCGTTACTGGAAACCTCAGGATACGTTACAGTATTTGTCACACGGCCGAGCTGAGTCGGTTAAATACGATTAAGGGACGGTTCGACCAAACGAGACTAAATATTATCTTAGAATTCGAGAGTACCTAACTCAGTTTTGCGTTTTACCAAAGATAATTTCTAAGAATGGAAACTATACGTTACACGGTCGTTTTGGAAAAAAAACAGTTGAAGTCGCCGTCAATAGAACTTGTGAACGATGTAAACAAATTAGTACTGCTTGACACATAACCTCAAATATTCACCAAGCGTGTTTTTATTAAAAATAACGTATAATGAACAAATAATGAATACTTATTTAATCATAAACTCACTATGAAAACAATGATCTAGTGCATAAATCATTGCAAGGACCTAACTTGATCTTTAAAAGTACGTGATTATCGAGTAATCACGGTGAATTGGCTCATTTGGTTTTGTTTACATCTTTTGCAAGTTCTATTGACGGCGACTTTACGGGCTTTCATTAAAACAAAACTTAATTGTTTCCTTTGTGCAACAAAAGTTACCCAATAGTTTGTGCGAATGTGCTTGGTGGTAGATATACCTAAGGGTAAGGGTGCGGCTCCACTGAGGCGGAGATGAGCGGAGCGGAGCGGAGCTGTGCCAATATTAACCAATAGAAGGCGCATGCGGTCACGTCGAGCGCGCCTTGCGCACGTTAGTTTAGGTTCTATTGGTTAATATTGGCACAGCTCCGCTCCGCTCCGCTCATCTCCGCCTCAGTGGAGCCGCAGCCTAAGATGGTAGTAGCGATCCGGACAGACCCTGCACAAGCTCCTACCACCACTCCCACCTCTACCACCACCTCCTTAGTTTGACTACTACATACAACCACTGCAACCTAATAAATGACATCCTTCCTTACATTATTTTATGAACACGAAAGTTTGTAAGTATGGATGTACAGATGTTTGTTACTCTTTCACGCTGCAACGGCTGCACGGAATTGGATGAAATTTGGAATGGAGCTTGTATACCTACTGGATTGAAACATATACACTCGGCGTCAAAAATATCGCACCTTCGGGAAAAATATGTTCAACCGACATTATACCCTATTTAATCAAGGGTAAAGGTATGACTGTTAGGTATTATTTGAAAGGTAATAAAATATACTTTTTAAAAAAGCTAAAAAAAATGAAATTATTGTAACCAGATTTAAAAAAAATAAGTTTAATGCGAGGACAAGAAAAATGTTTATTAAATTTATTTATTATTTATTATTTATTTAAACTTCTTTGCACAAAATACAATAAAGTACAAATGGCGGACTTAATGCCCAATGGCATTCTCTACCAGTCAACCAGTAGGCAAAACAGAAAAAAAAAACTAAGGTCGGTGCGAAGAAAAAAGCGTTGAAAAAAAAACTGTTTCAATAAAATATATAAATTGTAAATTAACATCAATGAAATGGTTAACAAACAAACAAAAAAGACACTTAAAAGTAACCTTAAACCTAGTTTTACCCCCCTTTGCCCTAACTACTGCTTCCATGCGGTCTTTCATTGACCGAACCAACTTCACTACGTCCGACTGAGGAATGAGGTTCCATTCTTCAATCACGGCGTCCTGGAGGTCTTGGAGAGTGGTAGGGATGGCATCACGTGACCGAACACGTCGCTTCAGCTCGTCCCAAAGGTGTTCGATTGGGTTCAAGTCGGGACTTCTCGCTGGCCACTGCATAACAGGGATCCCAACCTCTCCCAGGTAATCACGAACGAGCAATGCAGTGTGGTTGCGGGCGTTGTCGTGCATTAAAGTGAATCCAGTGCCGACAAAACCCGCATATGGGACCACATGCTCTTCCAGGATCTCCGTGACGTCCCGGTGAGCAGTCAGAGACCCCTGCCCGCGAGTGCCCCCCGTCCGGGAGACGCACAGAAGGTCGGTCTTGCCATCTGTGGACATACCGCCCCAGAACATGCACGAACCACCTCCGTAGGCCACCGTTTCTTCAATGCAGGCTTGAGCAAATCGTTCTCCCGACCTTCTGTAGACTCTTCTACGCCTGTCGTTGCAATAGAGGCAGACCCTCGTCTCATCGGAGAAGAGAACCTGCCTCCACTGGTCGAATGTCCAATCGACGTGAGCACGAGCAAACTGCAGGCAGTCTCTGCGATGCTGTGCGGTCAGTTGGGGACCTGTAGCAGCCCTGCGGGCCACAATCTTCTTCTCCCGCAACCTTCTCCTAATGGTGGAGGTGCTAACAGAGGTCGTCCGAGCTTCTCGGAGACGCTGTTGCACCTCAACAGCATTGGAGAAGCGATTGCGTAGAGACGACGACACAATAAAGCGGTCGTCTCTTTCAGATGTGCAGCGTCAGCGGCCAGCTCCATGCCTCCTAATGAAGCCTCCAGTCTCCTGGAACCGCAGGTATACTCGGCGGACAGCAAACCGGCTTAAATTCAGTTGCCGAGCGATATCACATTGCTTGGAGCAGTGCGACCACCTGGGTTGATTCAGCAGCAGTGGTTTCCATTTTTGAGGGTATTTTTTTTGCTTCAGCTCCTTAGATGTGTTCTCTTTAACGTCTGGATAGCGAATGATTGACATTTGACCTTTACCAGACTTTTTATACACCTGGAACACGGCACAATAACTCGCGACCATTCAAACGCGTAATTTGGCACTTTTTTTTCGAAACTCTCAGTTTGCGAAAACACTTTTTTTTTCTTTAAATTAAATATTGTTAATTTAAAACACATTAAACGTGCTTTCGATTGATACTAATATTTACGAGGTGGGATAATTTTACTAAGGGCTAGATTTGATTGAATCTGATTTTCAACGAGGTGCGATATTTTTGACGCCGAGTGTATATAGGTTACTTTTAATCGGGGAAAAATTAAAAGTTTCCGAGGGAATAACGATAATCGAAATCTTGTATCTTTTTTTTTTATCGTGACGTGGACTTTTGAGCTTCTTTCGTGAAATATGAAGATGGAACATCTACTTTATAAAAGACTATAGTAGCATTGGAATTTGGATGCTTAAAAGTATTTTAGAGCTTAAAGATAAAAATAGAATTTTGAAGTAACTACAATGTAAAATTAAAACTCTAAAGACAAACCTTAATCCCATGAAGTATTTACGGCGTTCTAAATCATTTTTAAGTCGAGGCCAACATCCGATAAGATGTGCTTATTCAGAACATGTGTGCATTCCCTTATCTGCATTCGAGATGCACTTAAACAGTAGGCCCGCTTTGTAATGACGCATTTAGCTCAGTTGGTAGTGCCGACGAAACTAGCGGCTCGGGGTTCGATTCCCGATAGGGGAAAGTATTTGTGTGATGAGCGCGAATATATGTTCCTGAGTCTCGAATGTTCTCAATGTATTTAAGTACCGTAAAATGTTCCTACTTTGCTCCTCCTTGGGTAACTATGCTCCATAGTGACTTTCGTTTGTTACATTACTAGCGACCCGTCCTCGCTTCGCTTCGGTTTATGTGAGTTTCCTGTTACACCCGTATATAAAACAGAATTTATTATACATAAAAACCTTCTTCTTGAATCACTCTATCTACTAAAAAAAACCGCATCAAAATCCGTTGCGTAGTTTTAAAGATCTAAGCGTACATAGGGACAGACAGCGGAAAGCGACTTTGTTTTATACTATGTAGTGATAAGTCAAGTCAATGACAAATTTGCTGAAAATCATGGGTATGTCCCATTTGTTCCATGGAACTTTTCATTTTGTATTAAGCTACGTAATGTTCAATACAAAATTCGTAGTTCCATGGAACAAATGAAACTTACCCAAAATAAAGTATGTATACATCCTATAGTACGTACTGTCACGAGATTTAATTTGGTACCCACCTCAGGTCCCAAGTCAATATAACTACACTTTAAAACCATATTGCCCTTGACACGTTATCGTTAGCTCTTATTTACTTGACAGTATAAGCGGCCGAGATAAAACAATACGATAACCTATCAAAAGCAATATGGTTTATAACATTAGAGCCGTGATATTTTATTACTTACTAGCAACCCGCCCTCGCTTCGCTTTGGATTATGTGAGTTTCCTGTAACACTCGTACATAATCTAGATTGTATATTACATAAAAAAAATATCTTGGATTAGTCTATCTGTTGATGAAAACCGCATTAAAATCCATTGCGTAGTTTACAAGGTCTAAACGTACAGACAGCAGAAGCGGTTTCATACTATGTAAAGAAGATTTAATACGGTAGTCTACTGTCCCTATCCCCACTGAACCCGACGAATGTTTAGAATACTTAAAGCGTAAGTTTAACAGGAATTTTCTAGACGTCGCTTATTTATCGCTCCGGCTCGCTTAATGTGCCGGCGAACGTGGAACTTGCGAAATTAAATAACGTGGCGGAACTTATATTTTACACTTCGAAAGCGATGGTGGCGGGACGACTTAGATGCATTTCGAAACTGGTCAGGTATTGCTATAGACAGACAGAGATGAACAGTGGGAGGATTGTGTTATGTGTCTTGATTAAAATAAACCAACATTATCAATCCACGTGTTTTATTATATCCATTAATAACCTCATGTCCGTTGGGCGTTGGCACAGACCACCAATCCCCTCACCACAGATACCCAAACTCGACGGTGTTCTCTGACATCCCCTTTTCTTACAAATTAACATTCAAAAGAATCTAAATATCTAGGCTTTCTCAACACTCTCCCATAACGTGAGACCCTTTCATTGCTAGGAACCAAAGGCTCAGGTGTATGATCAGTGTTGTTATTTAAATTAAAAGAAACCCTTTTTTCTGTCCTATCATCAACATCAGACTCATTGTTATCATTAACATAACTACCATTAGACATACAATTATTAGCAGTATTAAAATTACTTTCCGGAGACCCCTTAAAGATATGATATTGATTCCTTACAACTTTTTCCCCATTATTTAACAGCACTATGTAAGATCTATAATTACCCTTTTTTACAATTTTACCTTTTATCTTCTTGTTAGAATTCTTATCATGTATATATACATTTTGACCTGTATGAAATCCTTCTATATCTTTAACATAATTTTTTCTGTCATGATAGTACTTATACATCTTACGGTTTTTTTCCACATATTTTTTTACATTGTGATAGTTAGTTTTAGTCACACCATTTTTTGTAGGCAGAAAAGATGACATTTGCCTACCTGTAAGTAACTCATTAGGTGATTTAAGGTTACAATCAATTGGTGTATTTCTATATTCTAGTAATGCTAAGTATATGTCCTTTCCCTCAGCAATACACTTCTTAAACATTCTCTTAATAGTTTGTATATGTCTTTCTATCATCCCATTGGACCTTGCATAATAAGGTGTGGAGTGTATGTGCTCAAAATTCCAAGACCTACAAAACTCCTTAAAAAGTTGACTTTTATATTGAGCCCCATCATCAGTGTATAATTTATCTGGCAAACCCCACCTTGCAAAAACTGATTTTAATGCTTTTATATGACTTTCAGCTGACTGATCCTGTAACTCTACCAACTCTGTATATTTAGTTAAATAATCAACTGCTAACAAATAAATTTTGCTGTTAATAAAAAACATATCTGCTCCTACTATAGCCCAAGGTTTGCTAGAAATGTTTCTTAACATCAATGGTTCATATGAATGTTTTTTTCTGTATCTAAGACATGTGTCACAGTTCTGAATTAAATCTTCTAGTTCTTTGTTCATGAAAGGCCAAAATAATAAACCTCTGATTCTATTTTTACATTTGTCAATGCCCAGATGATTGAAATGAATTTTATCTAACATCTTTTTCCTTAATGATGTTGGTACTACAACTGCTGTGTTTTTCAAAATTATTCCATCTACAACATACAGCTCATCCTTGATTGAATGATAATATTTTAAACTGTATGGTATTTCTTTAGCCGAAGGCCATTCATTTTGAATGAAATTAATCAATTGCACAAATTCACTGTCTTTAGCCGTTTCTGTTTTTAACAACTCCCATATCTCTTTACTTATATTAATACTCTCCTTTACTAGACACACATGTAATTCTACAAACTCATCTAATTCTTTATTGCAGATACTATCATTTACATACGCTCTGGGCAGTGCATCTGCTACTAGCAATTCTTTACCTGGCCTATATTTGATCTCTAAGTCATAACCTTGTAATCTAAGACGCAACCTCTGCAGTCTTAGTGGTGTCTCATTCATGGATTTTCTGAATATATGTTCTAATGGTTTATGATCAGTCTCAACCAATACATGTTTCCCATATATATATTGCTGAAACTTCTCACACGCATAAACAATGGCTAGAAGTTCTTTTTCTATTTGAGCCCACTTTTTCTGACTATCAGTCAATGATTTAGATGCATATGCAACCGGTGCATTGCCCTGAAGGAGAACTGCTCCTAACCCTGTACTGCTACTATCTACTGACAATGTAATTGGACAGTTTACATCAAAAAACTTCAGTATTGGCTTAGATGTTAAAAACTGCTTTAATTTAATAAAATCTTTTTTCTGTCTGTCTCCCCATATAAAGACAGAGTCTTTTTTTAATAATTCCCTCAGTGAAAATGTAGCATCAGATAGGTTAGGTACAAATTTTGACACGTATGTGACAATGCCTAGTATTGTTTGCAATTGTTTTTTATCTTTTGGCTCATCCATGCTAACTATTGCCCTAATTTTCTCTGGATCCGGTTTGACTCCTTCACCACTCAAAATATGACCCACATATTTTACTTCTGTGACCCCAAACTGACATTTCTCTTTGTTGAATTTAACTCCTGAATCCTTTGCTTTCTGTAATACCTGCTCTAATCTTTCATTATGTTGCTGCATATTTTCTCCCCATATTATTAACTCATCAATGTACTGTTCTACACCTTCTATACTTTTAAACAAATTTGAAAAACATTTACTAAACACTTCAGGAGCAGAGTTCAAACCAAATGGTAATCGCCTATAACAATACCGACCAAAATTGCCAGCATTAAATGTAGTATACAACTGACTATCCTCTGATAATCTAATCATGTAGAAACCTTTAGACGCATCTAACACACTGAAATATTTGGCTTTAGGCATCCTCGCTACCAATTCTTCAAAAGTACTCATTTTACATCTCTCTCTGATTATGTATTTATTCAAATTCTGTGGATCTAGACAAATTCTAATATTGTCACCCGATTTTTTAGTAACAACCATAGAATTAACCCACTCCGTAGGCTCTTCAACCTTTCTTATAACTCCTAGACTTTCCATCCTATCTAGCTCTTCTTTAACCCTGCTCTCTAATTTAAATGGTATTTTCCTTGGTCTTTCTGCTATTGGAATGCAATTTTCTGCTAACTTTATTTTATACTCATAGTCCAGTTGTCCTAGTCCTGTAAACAAATCCTTGTATTTTCCTATCCACTCCCCAGATGTGCCTTCATTAATTTTGCTTACATGGTTTAAAATGCCTAATTTAACTGCTGTACTATAACTTATTATCCCTGTTCTACAACAGTCCACAATGAAAAACTTTGTTTTAAATTTCTTATTCTCATAGCAAATTTCTTCATTACAAGCACCCAATACTTTAATTTCCGAACCATCAAAATTTGTCAGTTGGACATTGTGAACTTTGTACATGCATAAATTTAATTTCTTACATATCTCTAGACTTATAATATCCACATGAGAACCAGTGTCTATTTTAAAACTTATCCAGTCATTTTTAATCATGAGTTTCATTTGCCAGTCCCGATTAACTGCACTAACCTGATTTATTATTTCTAAATTAAATGTCTCATCCCTGTGCTCTTCCACCATACCACATTTGTTCAAACACACTGCTCCGAAGTGACCGAACTTCCCACAAACCACACACTTTTTATTATAAGCCGGGCACCTTCTATACCCATGTTTGTTACCACATTTCCTGCATGCACCTAGGTTTGATCTATCTCCTGCTCCTGTTCCTAGCCCTTGTCCTTGCCTCACCTCAGATTTTTGTCTCGGCCTGGATAAAGATCTTCCTGTTTGTGTCCTACTTTGTGCTCGTCCTCTATTAATTTTATGCACCTCCGAATTATTCCCTTTAAGATTTTCTACCTGGTTCTTGGCTACCTCCGACGCCCTGCATGCCGTTATGCATTTCTCTAAAGTCAAATCAGGTATCCTTAATAAATTTTCTTTAAGGTTAATGTCCTTCATGCCCATTATTATTTGGTCTCTAGTAAGACTTTCCTTCATTTTGTCAAAGTTGCACTCCAAGCTAAGCTTTTTTAAATCCGTGATGAATTCGTCGTACGATTCGCCTTCCCTTTGCTTCCTACAGAAGAATAAATGTCTGTTGTAAGTCTCGTTACTCGGCGGACTACAGTGATTTTCCAATTTCACTAAAATCTCTTCATATGATAATTTTTCCTTGTTATCAAAAGTGTTGTACACATTCAGCCCCTCGTCCCCAATACAATGTAACAACAATGCTTTTTGTTGTTCTTCAGAAAGTCTATCTGCAGCTCCGCTCGCAGTAAAGTATAATTGAAACTTTTGTTTCCAATCTACAAACGCTTGTTTCACGTTTGCGGCACCTAAATTTAATGGTGCTGGTGGCTTCAACAAATCCATTTTGAATCTTCTTTCCACTGTACAACTATTTTCTTTATCGGCTTCACCTTGGCGGCACCCCCCGCCGGCCTTTTTCACACTCGTACTTATTTTTTGACTTTATTTATACTTCCCTCCCTTGGTTCTTTAATTTCCTCAGCGCCATGTTATGTGTCTTGATTAAAATAAACCAACATTATCAATCCACGTGTTTTATTATATCCATTAATAACCTCATGTCCGTTGGGCGTTGGCACAGACCACCAATCCCCTCACCACAGATACCAAAACTCGACGGTGTTCTCTGACAGATTGTAGGCTATTCAAAACTTCTTAGTGTACAAACCTAACTTAAATAAGTTTCTGTTAAAAAAACCGTTTTTGGGACAAGCTTTGGTTGCCGCCTGTACTTTTTTTTGCACAGTCGTTATCTACTCTTCAAGACGATTCTAACAAGCCCTAACACGACTGGTTTGTCATGTGTAATTTAGGAGTTCCTGTGGCCGTAGTAGAAGCAGACCAAAAACAAGATGGCCGGGACGATTTGGATGGATTGAGCGGACTGGCAAGGTTGGCTAGATCTAGAGATGAATGGAAAAGTGAGGGGGAGACCTTTGCCCAGCGCCCAGCAGTGGGTAAATAGGTTATATTAGTAAAGAACTGAAGCCGTGTCAAATAATCTCGATTTCTTTCGAAATATGTAAGTATGAAAAAACGATCAAAACGAGAATTGTAGCACCAGTTTATATCACTATTACTTTGCAATTAATTAAATTAAATTCGCACTTCACTAATTGCCTCGTGAATATTGATGCATAAGACACAAACGCTGCAAGTATTTTATCACTACAACCTTTTTCCAAATCTGCACACCTTACATGAAAAATACATAAACAAATATCCAAGTCTTACGTCACGTTCAAATTCCCACGAATTCGCCATCACAAAACGCAGAGCAAAAAGCCAAACAACCGAACACACCCGTAAAAAAAAGAAAAACGAACAATGCGGCGCATACCACGCTAATCGAGTGCCCAAAAAATGCAGGTAAAAAGGATGACGTCACGTCCCTTGGATGGAACCCGGGGGTAACTCCGAAATTTGAATTGCTTTCTCTTTTACTCGATATAGTTAGCGCTTGGAAAGACAGGGATAAAAAGTGCGTGGGAGTTGGTCGTCTTCCCCGTTCTTTATTAAAAACGTTACTCTAGACGTTTTTTGTGAAGCATGCTACTTTGTTAAATATTAAAAGGCAAGTAAGTAATCTTTATTGAACCGTATTGTTTAGTACCCTTGTTTCCGAATACAGTTAGATCCAGCAAATACCTACATGAGGTTTAGATATAACATGTTTAACTTTGCAGTAAATAAATAAACGACACTCATCTCCATCCTTCTAATATCAAGGCATTCATTCTCAATTTCTTTCAGAACGATGACGATTCATACAAGGAATCAAACACCTTAAAGAAAATGTAATAATCAAAATTGAATACAGAAAAGACTTAACACGAACGATACACATGTTACTTTATTTGTGAGATATAACATTGTTCAAAGACATGATATTAACGTGGAGACAGACTAAAAGGAAGTGATAGTTAGAAGCTTTAGCTCCACAACTCGGTAGGACTAGGTAGCAAACCGTAGTAGACATAAAGCTCTATACTTAAGACTGCGCCGAGCGTACGCCGGATGTACACTTGTACAGTGGCGCCCTCAATACTTTCATTGTGTTTTCTAATAAACTAAAGTATTTTCTTGAACTTGGATGGTAAGTTTTTGTACTACAAATGAAAACAAAACTTATAGGGTATATGACATAGTTTAATAACAATTCACCTTCGAGTTATCAACTTATCGGAAAAAAGTGGCCACCTTTTCCCGTTAAGCTGACTACTCAAAGGGTAATTGTTATTAAAGACTGTTACGTATTCCATAAATTGTGTTTTTACTTGCACTACAAAAACGTATCGTCTGATTTCAAGGAAATTCGTTAGTTAATTAGGAAACACAATGATAGTAATGACTAATGAGGGCGCCGCTGGACGCTCGGCGTTTGCTCGGTGCAGTCTTAAAGGAACACAGAAAGGTTCAACCCTGTTGAACGTTTGTCCTGTCTTGTTTCCCTTGTTTTGTCGTCCTCGTGCTTAACGTCTATATTAATTTCCAGTAGTTTCACTTCATAGGTAGATATTTTCCATAAACATGAGCATGAATGAATGAATTTATTCCAATCAAATAGTCAATGAAAATATCTTTTGGAACAACAGTAACGGTGGATAAAATCTCCAAAATTATCCCTTCAGGTAACTTCGGGGCACTGACCCATACAAGACGTTGATCGAGAGTCAAAGGTGGAGTTTCTCCTAATTTAACATGCTCGCAGTGAGTCGAAATAAATTCGAAACTACTTAAGCTGCCGTGACATATTCTTTTTTAAGGCGGCACTACCACTTTCGATTGTTGTTAACGTTTCTAATGTTGAGGCAAATTCTGAGGTAATATCGGATTTTTAGGTAATAGAGGATTCTACGTGTTACTATTAAAGCTAGCAGTCTTGCGTCTGTGTAAGTCATTAAGCATGAATAAATAGTCGGCAATCTTAACATGACTTAATTGAAGCACCACGTGTGTGCCAGTGTATCTTTGTACTTATTTTGAAATTCCGGTATTTTAGCTTTAAGCGGTGCGTCAATTTTGTTGTGAATATCTACACTCAGGAGCAAAAGTATCGGGTCAGAGTGCGTTTTTCATACAAACAAGGCTATTTTGAAGCCTTGGTTCCTAGCCAGGGATTATTTTGAGTGAGGTTTAAAGGTGGGTACTCCGAGGTTCAATAGAGGAGGTCAAAAGTTCTTAAGACACCTAACTGATCGCACAATCAGTTGAAAGTCCTGTATCGATGCTCGGGGCATCCATCATCAGATTTCACTACAAGCATCCCCTGGCGAGGAACCAAGGCTTCGAAATAGCCTTGTTTGTATGAAAAATGCACTTTGACCCGATACTTTTGCTCCTGAGTGTACTGTTGTCATTGGCAATACACATACAGACATTCGTCTAGTGAACTGTTATGTAGTGATTCAGCAAATAAATTATTATCAGGGGACAATCTCACACCAACTCTAGGCTTGTTCTAAGACAGCAATAAAATACTTATGTAGAGAAATAAATACGAAAATAGATAGAAAACATCCAGGGCTCAGAAACAAATACTCGCACTCATCACACAAATATGTGCCCATACCGGAAATAAAACCCGGGACCAGCCTACGAAGCTAGCCACCAACTAGGCCAATCATCCCAACTATAAAAATAAAAGTATTTGGAATCTATTAGTATCATCACCAGTTAGAACCAAAGTATATGGGTATATGTAACAATCAATAAAACAATTTACGTAAAAGCAGGTAGGTATATCTATAAAAACAAAGCTTCGCTAACAGAAGTTTGTTTGCCCCACTGCAGTATTCAACCGTTGAACTTCGTATTTCCAGAAAGCTTCCGGAAAGTTCTACGAAGAATGGAGTCTATTCGAAATTTAAACTTCCCTGCAAGTTCGCGATCGCCTAGAAGAGGTAAAACAAGTAAGGAAATTCAATTACGTGTATTTTATAAAGAGTTTGACAGTTTCCAGATTTTATTACTTGCTCAAAGTTATATAACTTTGAAACAGAAAAGGTTATTGATACGAGTTTACCAGTACTAACACATTAATATCAATATTGCCAAGTAATTAGGAGTTATCATTAAGTTGACAATACGATAACATTCCAAAAGCAATATTTTTGTACAAAGAGGAATGGATCCCCAGTTCTACGTCTTCAAATTATACATCTTCTATATTTACCTAACACGCAAGACACGTCTCAAGTTTCTACTTAATTCTACAACCTAATCACTTAATGTAAGATAGGATCTAAGAACCCGTTAACCTCCTTGCTAATGCCTCATCAAATCAGAGAAAAACATGGTAACACTTCAGAAAAACTCATAAAAATAGGTATAAACATTAACTACAAATTCTTGACATCATATTGAGTTCTACCAGCCTGCTCTATCATTAGATGTCATTCACCATAGACAACCGGGCACATTACGTAACCTTAATGGTCACGACCATAGAGAATTACCATAAACTGACGTTTGAATTAAATACTTGGAATTCTACGCGCCATCTTGTGAATTATCGTGATTGTCGAGTGACGGAATGGTTTAAGTTAATGTTCTTTTAATTTTAAATTGTACTGGTTAGCCGTTTGGATTTTTGACTACTGTCCAAAAAATATTTTTTTTCGTATAGTCAACGTTTTGAAAGCTCTTATTTACTTGACAATAATGGCGGCCGATTTAAAACCAATACCATAACAAGTCACAGGTTGACGACGCGATAGCCTAGTTGGTAGTGACCCTGCCTACGAAGCTAGAGGTCCTGGGTTCAAATCCCGGTAAGGGCAGATATTAGTGTGATGAGCGCTAATATTTGTTCCTGAGTCATGGATGTTTTCTATTTATTTAAGTATGTATTTCTCTATACATATAAGTATTTGTATCGTTGTCTAGTACCCATAGTACAAGCCTAGAGCTTAGCTTGGGACTAACGGGTGATAACAAAAAAAAAAAAAAACAGGCAATATGGTTTTTCCGTGTCGAACAGTCCCTGGGCAAGCAATAAGTTTTTTTATGATAGAATTTTAATCATCTGGGATTTTCTAAACACCTAACAATTATTCATTGTCTTGTTACACTGGGATAGAACCCTTACTTTACACTTGGCTCAGCTTTGAGTTTTAATAACGATGTCAAGAAACTAAACAAAGCTTAGTAACGTTTTTGTGCACAACGACCCTTGTGACTACACTTGGTCTCCCACTAGAGCCCGTTAGTCCCGTCATTCAAGTCGGTCCTGAGCTAAACGTCAGAAAGACTGCTTGATATTGCATTCAACAACAATTATTCTACATTGGGCCTTTATGAAGTCGACTGGAAGGTTAGTGTTGCGAACCCCATGATGGGTATTATATCTATATAATGGTATAATGTTGTTCCTTATAGATTCAGGATATAAGTATTAGGTGTAACTCAATGTATAACTAGGAAAGGATAGGGGCTCGCAATGTAGGTTCAGAGAATCCGTATATTCCAAATCATACCTGAGTTCCAAGTTAATGTTCTATCTGCTTCGCTATTGTATTACATGGAGGTCTTTCACTCAGTCCCTTTCGCTCCTACTCCTGTTGGTTTAGAGGTAAACATAAACACTAAGTAAGTATAGGCCAGGCTAGGCCGACAGGGAATAGGGTGTTATACTAATTTGTATTGACCGGTAAATGAGATCTCAGTTACATCATATAAGTACTTTGATACATATTGCATATTGCTCATTAAGCCTTAGTCTCATAATCTCTCAGGCTCAGGAAATTAGCACTTTACTAACAGTTCACTATTTTATTCTCTCACTACTTTCCCGCTTCTAACTCAAAAAGTACAAAAGTAGTCTATGGACAAAGTTATTCTCTCTTTACTATCTATGCTCAGACAGTGTTACCAAGTAAAATTCATAAGGATACGTTCACACGAACTTACCATAGATTCGCGGTTATCCGCGAAAGTTAGACCTTGACATGAAGACACTACATATTTTTATAGCACAAAGAAGGAAGATGATCACTGACCGCCTAATGGTAAGTGGGCTCTAGATTATATAGACACGGACAATGTTAAGTCTGCAAATGCATTGTCAACTCTGAAGACAAAGCCTGAATTTTACTAGCTTTCCCTACGCACAAATTAATCAATGCAAACGCTGCTGCTTTTTTTTCAATCAGAATATTATTTTAGCACGCAGCCATCTGTTATTCATGTATACACTTAAGTTGTTAATCGAAATTTGGAAGGACCAATCCCTTTTTTCCATATACTCTAAAGAATGTCAACGAAATGCCGACTAATCGCCTAAAAGGCATAGATAACGAACGTTTCGTCGGTTCGTCGCCACGTGTATCAAGTGTTTAAGTGTTTGCTTAAATCATACAAAACCCGAGAGTTGAAACGTCACTTAAAAGGCTCGGTGACTTTGGAAATGAAATAACTTTTGAAACTACTGCGGTTAGATGTTAAGAAATACCTAATTGGCTACTTTTAGTTGTACAAAAGAGTATGCTTTTTTAAGAACAAAATTACATTACCCATGCAAGAGAAGGTTAGTGACAGTAGGTAGTAAAAATAACATATGTTTTCAATATAATCGAAGCATAATGTCAGCAAGAAACCAAATTTCTTAGGTTCTGTAATTCCTAAATTTTCTGCAGCACCAGCAAAGTTGTTTGTTATATTACACGTATCTTATATAAAAACAAACATGGTATACACATCTATGAAACAAATTCAAGCATTGACGCACCTTTATTTTCTTATTTTCTTTTTTACATAGCATAAAACAAAGTCTCTTCCCGCGTCTGTCCGTCCGTATATCCGCTAACACGTAAACCACGCAACGTATTTGGATGCGGTTTTTACCATGTACGTATAGTTTTTTTTTTTTATCTACGTGTCATTCAGAAAATTCACACAAACCAAAGGGAAGCGAGGGCGGCTTGCTAGTTTTCTATAATCTCCAGGGCTTTGCAAATGCACATGGGTCTTCAATGGGTCATTTGGTTGGTATAGCCTGTGGTTTTCAGCATGTTTAAGAAAAACAGAAGAAATAATATCTATACCATTTACCTTAAATACCCAAGGCTGACCATGAAAAAAATATTTTTAGATTATTTAATATGCCCATGTAGCATTTGTAATTATGTTATGGTTTAAGCTCAAACACGTATTTGCGAAATGAAAGTTTGTAAAATGATATAGTTTTGTCAAATTATGATTTGGCCGAAAGTCAGAATACCCGTTCGAAGTTACGGTAACCTCATCTCTTTCTCTCGATGTAGTCGCGATTTCCGAATAACGTGTAGAAGAGCTATTCCTATCGTTAGTTATAGATGAATTAGCGAGAGCGTGAAATTGCGTATGTAGTGGTTTTGTGTGTGTATAGGAAAGACAAAGCGAGAAAAAAAAATAAAGTACTTCTCTCTCTCTTTCTCTTGCCTATAAACACAATACCACTACATGTGCAATTCCACGCTCTCGCTAATTCATCTACGAGTATACACGTATTGGTACCAGGGAATCATAAAGTTAAGTCGTCAAGAAATATGACGTGAATGAATACTCTTAGAAACTAACACAAGGAGGTGCAGACAACGCAGGTTGTGATACATTTTCATTGTTCACCGGATTGTTATTAAGTTTAAATGTAAACAGCGGACATTGCTGGAGTGATGTCTTCCTTCAATACCAATTGTTCGGAATGAATACAAACACGGCAAAGTATTAAAGGCGGAGGGGGTGATCTTTGGGTTGGGTACAGTGAACGCCCCTTCAAATTCCGAATTACCTTTTTCCGAATATTCATTTGTCCTGATTTAATATTTTCCGAAATGATGCTAGAGCTATTTTAGTTTAAATAAGGTCATTGGGTTACATGCATAATTTCATTTTCATACGTAGGTTAGGTTAGGTTTGATTTATAAGCGAAACCAAAAATTTAAGCCTTGCACCAAAAAATTGCTTTCGGAATTATAAAAATTCGGAATTTTGATCAATTCGGAATTATGACTCTTCGGAATTATGTTTGGGGCCCTATTCTGCTCGGTGAAAACCATGTTATTTGACATGTTACTGTTCTTAACTTGGGCGCTATTACTGTTTAATTAACAAGAGCTCTCGACGTCAAAATATAACATTTTAACAGGAATATGGTTTTACATAGTAGAATAATGCCCCTGATTCCATGTTAACAGATGTGTTAGTAAAAGATAAATCGCATAACATAACATAAAGAACAAACCCCGAACTTAAAAACATACGTTTTACGTTCGAATTTCTCAAAAGTCAACCCGTGCATTAACTTAAGTTTTCTCGTTGTTGTTACCATTAAAACTGGATTTTTGTATATTTAAAGCCAAGACGACTTATAAAAGTAATCAAATAATTTAACCCAATTAATTATTCTAGCAGGAAAATCCCGATTGATTCATAAAATTAAAGACACCGGCGTGTGCAAAATTAAATGATTCATCCTAACCTAATATGGTAAAGGTCAAGTATTTTTATTTATCAGTACGTTATTCTTTTTTTTTCTCGCCATTAGGTATGAAGTAACTTATGTAGGACAGTCTGTCTATCTTATGTAGGTATGTTACTTACCGCCGTATTCACAAATTTTAGAGAAATTTAACTAACTCGTTCCTTATTAAAAGCTTATAGTTAACTTGCAACGTATGTATGTATGTTTGTAAGGGTCAAATCTGGCAAGTTAAATTTGACCCACTTCCCGGTTTCCGATTAAGCTGAAAATTTGCATACGCCTTTAATTCTGATGACAATACAGTAATATAGTACCATCGAGCTGATCTGATGATGGAGACTCAGGGTGGCCAAAGGAACTCCTAAATAACACATGATAAACTCACCGTGTTAGAGCTTGTTAGAATTGTCTTGACGAGTAGATGACGACTGTGCAAAAAAAAGTACAGTCGCCAATAAAAGCTTGTCCCAAAATGGAATTTATGACAGATACTTATTTAAACTTGTGTATGAAAAATCGTCATCAACTTAGTAACTGCCGCACTCAGATACGTCAATTAAATTTAATGCATGTTTAGTGACGTGTTGTCGTATTCTATTGCTATAGCATAGAATGTGACAGCAGCAACTTTAATCAAGCATTAAATTTAATTGACGTCTCTGAGTACGGCAGTATGACACCAAAACATTCCATAGGTTAGAGTTTTGTTTCACTGCCAAAGGCTAACACGATAAAAATCAATAACATCTATTAATATTACAGTACACAATGAAGTGGCTACGAGTAGACTCTATAATAAGTTCACTAGCATATAAAAAAAACTACGACCTTGCAACAAAAGAACATCGACTCTAACTTGATAAAGAAGTGGTTGAAATAGGCCCGGTGCGGTATCTTCCCAGGGTAAGGGCGAGTGCACACGGTGCATCTCTAATTACGGTATCGCCGCGCCTGCGCAGCTGCGCCGCTGCAGGCGATCGTGTGTGACCAGCCTCACGTTACAGGTGGGCTTGGGAAAGTTCTTAATACAGGTAGATAATTTGTTTGTACGACTGTATGGTTGGAAAGGAGTTAGATATTATTAATATAATAGGTACTATAGTTAGGGATTTATAAGGCCGTTTTTGAACGCCAGAAGTGATAAGCACGTAAACTTACATGACGTGTTTACCTATCTGTGTATCGGTATGTCAGTCTATTACAACGTAGCTCCCAAATGAAATGATTCTGACGGTATTTTTAAAGCAAGCTTGTTTAATAGGAATCCTAGCAACGCTCCTTTTGAGGAGACTTTGATATTGTATGTAGGGAGACCAATAGTCGAGAATCGAAGTTACGATCCACCATCTCTTTCTCTCTACGCAAATGAGTAACGAGTGAAGACGATGAGTATACATAGCTAGCGTTTTGACTTGTTTATAAGAGCTTATATCGGTAACTTAGATTAGATTAACCCCTCCACACTCTTTACTTCCATTATGTCCTGCAGAATGTTCGAATGAACCATCATCATCATCGTATCAACCGAAACACGTACCTACTCTGCTAGACATTATCCTCCAAAAAGTTCCACCACTATTTCTGCCCTCCTAAACAAAAAGGACGCACGCGCGATTTGATAGTCAAAGCTAATTGAACCCTGTGTCTAAGGAGTTCAGGTCACTAATTCATTGGCGCTTTAGTATTAATAGTACCGTATTTAGCTGTTTCCAGCAATCTCACACGCATTTATTCTAAATTCTATATTTCTTATTCTTATAGGTACCTACCTAATCTAAATTGATATACCCGTGTGTGGCCAATTTACTGAATAAATATTTTGATTTTGCGGTATCTTTGCTTACTAATTTTCATTGGATTTTGTAATTTATTTGAACCAAGTTTATACAGATCGATAGTGAGTGGACGGGTCGGAAGGGGCCGCCCTAGGCGTACTTTTTCGAGTCAAATCGGTGAAATACTGGAAAAGGGCCGAATCTTAAGTACCCGAAACCGACGTGCGTGCATGACTCGATGTATGAATGTGGAAGAAGCGAAAGAAATTTGTCAAGATCGTCGCAAGTGGAAAGAAGTGGTCTCTGCCTACCCCTCTGGGAAACAGGCGTGATTTAATGTATGTATGTAAGTTTATAGAGATTGGACTTATTTCACGGTTTTATACAATGTTCAAACGATATTTGTTGAACTATGGAAAGCTTTATTATTAGCAGCGGCACGAAGAATTGAAAGTTGAAAGTGTTAACTACTATTTGACACCTTTTTTACTCGCTGCTGACCTGTATTTGATTAGTAAAAGTCTTTTTAATAAATGAGTGAGGCGTTTTTTTATACGGTAACTTCACCCCTGTGTTAGGGTATTGCTATAGTAACTAGGTACCTACCCGAGGTTCAAAAACCCTATGGGCATGATCAGTTTTAACTGTCAGTTATAAGTGAGCGAGTGTAGGATGAAAACTGAAAGGTTTTCTAATAGGTAGGTACACGTTTTCAGTTTTAACTTCTTTTTTAAACAGTTCAGTTAAGTCGATTAAATATCAAACCATAGTATAAAACAAAGTCGCTTCCCGCTGTCTGTCTGTCCCTATGTATGCTTATATCTTTAAAACTACGCAACGGATTTTGATGCGTTTTTTTTAAATAGATAGAGTGATTCAACAGGAAGTTTTATATGTATAATAGATTCAGATTTTTGAACGGGTGTTACAGAAAACTCAGATAAACCGACGCGAAGCGAGGGCGGGTCGCTAGTTATGAATAAAACCTACTCTTTTAACCACCCGTAAATACGTCTCAAGGATCGATAGGCATCCTAGCCATAAACAACACGATTTGGTTATCCTAAATAAAACAATAAAACGTTAAAAACAAAGAACATTTACGAATAAAAAATACCACCCTCAGGAACCTATCAAAATGCCAGCCAACGAAAACAACGATAAAATAACTACATTAAATAATGTCTAAGCCATCCGTCTGGAAACAAGTCGACTGAAAATGTTAACCAAACAGTCCTACGACAAATATGAAGATAAATGTCACTGCCTACATGATCCAAGATTTACGTATTTAATTTGAATAAAACCGGTTCAAATACACGTTAGCCATATGCCGGAGAGAGTCAATTACATTACAACCTAATAGTTAAAGTGAATTCAGAGTGATTACCGCGTTAAAATTCCTCAACATGCCTTAATAAACTTAAGCATAGAAACATAACACTTGAGTAAACTTTAAAATAATTACAAACTAGCGTTAACGTTACCTTCGAAAAAGTTTGTAGTGCATCCTTTACGTATCACAGATCAGATCACACACTGCACATAGCACTGGCACGTTTGATTTCACAGGAATTCCAATTCCAAAACACAACAAAACACGTCCGGATGGCAGGTAAGTTTGAAAAATTCTAAACACAAACAGTTGAATAGCGGGAGGAGCGGGGGAGGGGAGCGACGCGTACGCAGCGAACAGGTGGGGGGGCAGGTAATGCTACCCCGCGATCCCACAGGCCTGAGGAACAAGTGGCAAGTCAAGTACTGTCACAGGCAAGCGCCGGCGCGGCACTGACGAGTGCCCATGCGCAAGGCTAAGGCCGTTTCCCACAGTGCAATCATTCATTTACATGAGAACACGTCCATTGACAATTAAATTGCTTCTGTCAATAATGGCGTATTATTTGTTTAGCTACATTGTAACATGTCGTATCGCATATGGATTGCTCGGTTTTTACATATATTTTTTTAGTTCTGATTCGAAAGTCCAACGAATTTTGGTAGGATTCCAGTGTAGAGAATGCATGGCCTTGTGGTTGCTACCCCGACTGGTTAGATTAACGTGACGAGGTCAAACCCGGCCGTCATTCACTTTGTGTTCTTAATTAAAAATAACAACGTTAAGTTTTAAAATTATTCGATTCGGCATTAAAGAGAAAAACCTCTCGGGATTTTGCCCGATAAATTTGATTGATGACATTTTCTAATAACAAAATGTGTCAAATTTGAACCCGAAGTAACTAACAATTAGTCTGAATATCGGAAACGAGCATCAGTTAGATGATGAAGAGGCTTAGAACTATACTAAAAATGATTAAATTAACACACAATTTTAGAAACAAACAAGTTAAATGTTCAGCGCTAATCCTGACTTTAACGACCGAAACTAGGAAGGAAGTAGCAAAGAGATTAAAACAACGGTTAGGGAAGAGAATGAGGATAAAAATATTTAAAATATAACCACGGACATCGTGCACGGAGAAGGCATGGGTTTAGTTAGGCTCGGGTAAAACCTTACTATTATTACAAATGCGAAAGTGTTTCTTTATGCCGCTTAACGGTTCATCACCTCAAGCGATTGACGTGAAATTTGGTGAAGAAATAGTTATAGAGGGTGTTCAGGATGTTTTTATCCTGGAAAATAAGACAGTTTTTGAGAGGATAGAGATAAACGACGTCTACGTGGACGGGGTTGCGGCCAAAAGCTCTTCATTTGATATTCAATCTTTGGCTGTAGTCATGAAATAAAACGAACAACAGAAAATTTGGCTCACGCATTCGTCAGCGCCTTTATTCAAATTTCTTTAAACCTCTCTTGACTTTTTATTGTAATATTTTATTACCTTGATAACTTGATATTACGATACAGAAGCAATATGGAGTAAAATTAATTGGAAATAACTGATAGCGATACCAAAGCGATACATAATACTCCATGTCTTATTTTTCCGATTTAACGACTTACTATATATTATTAAGAAGATCCCTGTGGTTGCATCTTCCAAGTCGAATCTTACAACAACACGGGAGAACAAAGGAAAATTATAATCCAAGAACCTTGTTTATTCAGAATTAGATTTTAAAGATAAACGTGTGGTTTTATAAGAAACTTCGCAAGAAACTGGAAAGGATACGGCCACTTTATAAGTGTATACTTATGATCTTGAAGCACGGTAAATTATAAGAGATCGCGTGGCTAATTGCCGAGTTGTAACGTGAAGTAATTGAAGCTATCCGTTCATACAACGCTCAACTGTCATCGGGAATGATTAAACGATTTAAATACTATACAAAATACTTATTTCATAAAGGTTCGATTTTTTTTGAATGAAATGAATCTTTGGAGTGTATTTAGATGTTAAAAAAATTGGCAACTAGATGCAATGTAGACCCAAAAACTGTTGCTTAATCTGTTTTTTGAGAAAGTTATAATGTAACCTGTTACCACATCAAAATTATTTTTTCTAAGCTATACCTATGATGCTCTTCAAGAGCATTAAGTTGACGCTGTTAATGTGAGATCAGGGTGAATTGCAAAAATATTGTACATAGTTAAGGGCTTAATTGAGACAACGTTAACTTTCTTCTGTTGTTTTTCCTTTGTGTAACGAAAGTTATCCATATGATTATATGACTAATCTTCGTTACACAAAGGAATAAGTTAAGGATTATTAAGGATTTTTTAATTGAGCCCTTAACTATGTACAATATTTTTGCAATTCACCCATCAAATTATTAGGAATCTCTGGACATTTAGTTTTTTCATTGATATCTTATTTAATGCTATAAATATTGATAAAGAAAATTTATTTGGAATGGGATTTGAAAATGTTGTTTATTTCAAGTAATGTTTTGACGGTGAAAATTAAATTACCGAACCGTTAATTTGTCAACTTCATCCAAGTATACGAAATATAAGAACTATTTGTGAAACGAAACCATATAACATAATGGACACACCTCCTTTAAAAAAGCAGGTGAGGAATTTAAAACTGTAACCCGAGTCACAAAAGCGCTGCCTAATAAGTTAAAGTGGTGAGATATTGATTGATTTTTGCGGTCATCAAAAGTTGAAAGACGATTCCCAAACACGTCACAAAACGAAATGTAATAAGCTATTGCGTCAACTACATTCTCGTACACAATGACACAATCCTGTCCGGTATGATAAAACAGATCTAAAAAAACATTCTTTGTTTCAAATAAAAACAAATACACTCTTTAATCGTCATCTCAAACTTTATAAGGTGATCTGAAAAAAACATGAGATTTTTACAAAGGCATACAGTGTGAGCACTTAGAAGATGCTTCGGTTTTCTACATTTCTCTCACTCCCTCTTAATAAGATCGTATGAGAGTGAGTGAAAGATACGTACAAACCCGACGACGCGCTGGCCTAGTGGGTAGTGACCCTGCCTACGAAGCTAGTGGTCCTGGGTTCGAATCCCGGTAAGGGCAGATATTTGTGTGATGAGCGCAAATATTTGTTCCTAAGTCATGGATGTTTTCTATGCATTTAACTATATATTTCTCTATATAAGTATTTATATCGTTGTCTAGTACCCATAGTACAAGCTTAGAGCTTAGTTTGGGACTAGGTCAATTGGTGTAAGATTGTCCCCTTATATTTATTTATTTATTTATTTATCTTCACAAGCTATTTCACTGTACATTTTTTTTGTTCATTATTTAATGAAAATATAAATAAAGAAATTTCTACTAATACCTAGCTAACGAGCTTAACTGATTATATTTTATATTATCACTAAATAATAGTTATCATTAATTTGCTAGTTTGTAACTAATAATTATCATTAAACCTTCGAAATGTGGTGCTGGAGACGGATGGAAAAAATTAGCTGGATAGAAAAGAAGATGAATGAGGAAGTACTAGGCATAGTGAAGGAAAAGAGAAGCCTATTGCAGACAATAGATAATACGAGACGAGGAAAGATGTTTGGTCACCTGTTACGGTACGATGATTACATTAATATGATAATTGAAGGAAAGGGAAAAGAAGGAGACGAATAAGAACTTACCACCGCCAAATCACGACCAATAGCACCATCCCCAAAGATGACCATGCTAGCGTGGTGGTGATGGCGAAGATGCATCGATGTGGTGGTTGGTGTAGGCCAATTAAAATAAAAAGTAGGAGTCGTGCCGTATCAGTGTGTTAAAGAGAAGGAAGAACAGGGAAGAATGGAAATTACTCCACCGACAAGAGCATCATCACTACATAGTATAAAACAAAGTCGCTTCCCGCTGTCTGTCCCTATGTATGCTTAGATCTTTAAAACTACGCAACGGATTTTGATGCGGTTTTTTTTAGTAGATAGAGTGATTCAAGAGGAAGGTTTTTATGTATAAGAAATTTGGTTTTATGTACGTGTGTTATAGAAAACTCAAATAAACCGAAGCGAAGCGAGGGCGGGTCGCTAGTACCATATATAATGATGAATAATTATTTAAAAAGGAAATGAAATAACTATGTTTTTGACACAACCATTTTTTTTATCAGAACCTTTTTCAAAAACTTCCTATAGACAATTCTAATTGTATCTTCTTTAAAAAAACATACATTTTAGAAACAGAACAATTGAAGTATTAGTTAGGTCATCATTATTTTGACGGACCAACAAGAGTATTGCTAGAGATGGGTTGAAGTAAACCTTTAATTCTCCATGGATTTATGACATGAATGACCAGAAATTGTACAAAAAATGTTTTGTAACTTAATGCTTAATACGCAATTGCCTTCTGTTTGACTGTTATTCGACATGAAACTATACCATAGACGCAAATCAAATACAGATGCGTAGGACAACCGTTAACTAGGCCACATGTGTAAACTAAGGCTTTGAAATTTCATTATTAGCCTGTTTTACGTAATTTATTGCTTTATAAAAAGTAATCTTTATTGGAAAAGAAGAGAAGTTTATACGTATACGTCTAGCTGTACACCCATATTCTCAGGAAGTTTAACCTACAAAAATCAATCTGAAGAAGGAATTGACATTGTGGAGAATTTAAAAAGCCGTGACCGATTCGAGTCAGAGAAAATGGAATCCAGTAAATTGTACAACGATAACAATCAGAATCAAGGATTATATTCACTAACGATCATACAAATAGTCTCGGCCATATAATATACTAATCCGGCTGGATACACATTTCATCCCAATACAAAATGCTTTCACCCCAATTTCTCATACCGAATCAAACGCAGAGCAAAAACATCAACTTAAGTACTGACTCATCTTTTCCTACAATATGTAAATCAAACGAAGAAGCAGACATTGACAGAGGTCAAGCGCACGGCCGAGTTGGCGATGTATTCATAAAATACAACGATACACGTGCTTCGAAAAAGATAAAGAAACAACCGTTATTTCATATTTCGGACTGAATTCAACGTAATAAAATTCCTTTCCTGCTACATAAAGAACTGTAACAGTTTGTGCAACCGAAATACTATCAGAAAATACTCGAAATTGCTGCTATTAAATTGCACATGCGCTCTTTTGACTTCTGTTATTTACATACAGTAAATACAAGTCGGTACCTATAATGCCTACCTGAGGCATACCCTTACAAAATTAATTACTGCGAATGATTTCAAAAAGGCCTTTAGGAAGAGTAAAGAGAAATATAAGAATATACGCCTGTGGCTATGGTTTCCTAGTTCATTCGCCTGCGAAGGCCAACCGGCACATTCCGAGCCCGGTATCACACGAGTATAATGCTTACTAATTCATTTTCCTTTCGAAGACCTACGCCCACGAGCTTTAATGGCCGGTATAATGAGGACAGTTATTGGATTTCACCCAATTTATAGTAGTTAAGTTGATAGTGCAACTATGATCATTAAAAACATTACCCTCCTTTTTGGACCATCGGGTAAAATTTAGTATGGTCTCGCTCGCAGATACCTTGGAGCTCTATTCTACCCGGTAAAACGATATTACTTTTGACCTAACCTACCTAGTGTATACCTAATTAAAACTGCATTTGTCTGCACTACGACATTTCTTTTTTTCAGTCCCGCGTAGGATGGCAGAATCACTAATAATCGCCATGTTAATAATCTTTGATATGCCCAATTTGATTGAGAATATGTTTTGAAATTATATAAGGATGAAAAATTTGCCAGGTTTAGTAATGCAGTTATATTATCGATCTCGGCTAATTTGTACTTTTTTATGTGCAATAAAGATTAAATAAATGAATAAAACAAAAGGTGTGTAACGAAGCAAAACCGTAAACCAACATGCCAAAAGGCATTTAATATTTGTACTTAGCACGCCAAATTCAAACTTAACAATCTATGGAAATGAGGCCAATCTCAACTAATGTTGGAAACTTCAAGAATTTACGCTAAAAAAAGACGACCTTACAGTAAGTATAAAATATCACTCACCCTTTTTCACCCGGTCCAAGTTTGTTGTTCTCCACAACAGCTGTAGCCCTGATCTTAAAGTCAGGCTCTCCGATCAGCTTCTCGCACCTTCCGTTGCTCAGGTGCTCACGTGCCACACTGTAAAGATCCTTTTCACTAATCACTTCATCATCAACACTATCCACTTTAATTTTTAAACTTTTTTCACTTAAATCCTTTTCGTGCTTCTCTGGTTCTACTTTAGCTTCAACAGCTATGGCTTCCTTTTCCTTTTCTATTCCATTGGCTATGACAGGGGCTGGTTTGGCTTGGAGGGCTTTTGGCTGGGATTTTGGGGAGGATATTGTGGGTTTGGTCTCTATGGCGCCGTTCTCGTTGATGGACGTGACGTAGACGGTGGAGTTAGCGATGTAACCGTTCAGCTCTTGGCGGTTTTCCGGTTGCGTTCGTTTTCGCCGGTTAAGCTGCAAAGATGAAAATATACTTTAAAAAATGTACTCCTTTGAATCAGGTTAGAAGTTTTTTAGTAATAGACTGGAGTACCCAAGAAATTACTCAACAATCATTTCATAGGTAGGTTGTACTAGAGCTCTGTTGTGGGTTTTAGTTTGCCTTTTTAATGAGGTAAAAAAGGGAAACAACCCAGGAATGTAATAGAAAAATCTACAATTAAGTAAGTACAGTCAAGGACTTTAATTGTTGAGCCACTATGGAACCCTGTCGTATAACGTTAATCATCAATGTTGGCGTTATTTCTTTCATGGGGCTTGACGATGTCATTGTGACAGGGTTCCATAGTGGCTCAACAATTAAAGTCCTTGACTGTACCTACATATTCTAATGAAGTGTTTGACAAAATGATGTGCTCGGACCCGACTTTACCGTACATATCTCAAGGATTTATCAAATTGTGGTTTTTATAAGTAAATAATGTAAGGCAGTTTCAGATGACGAACCGACTTGTTTATGAGCTTGTGCAGAAACTGGTTTCGTTCATAATTCTACGACCACTTTTTAAAAAATATTAAATAAATTTTCATAGTGCCTTCGTTTTATCGGAAACAGTATCATATCATCTGGATTCCAGGAATATGCTAGGATTATTCTTGTTTCTTAGAATAACAATATGACCGAGATTGTCGATGTTATCCTAACGTTCGCCTTAATTTACCCGTCATCGTTAATTAAGAACCAGTTCGTCGCAGTTTTAGCCGCAATGTTTATTTCGCTCTAGTTACTTGCTTTCTCTGTTCCTAGTGTGGATTGGTTACGTGTTACGTGCCAAAACTTGCGTGTTCGATTAGAATAATTAAAAGTCTTTTAGCCTGTTGCTATTTGTTTAGATTTGGACAAGGCCCCAATAATGGACATTTGATTCTTATTTTACAATCAATTTAGGAGCGTATGTAATTTGAATTAAGAGTGAAGTGTCCATTACTGGTGCCGACACCCTAGTCAGAGGAATGGATTTCTAGAGGCGGGTCCACACTTGCGACAATTTACCGAACATTATCCCGTGACGGTATCATAAACACGTGTCACTACGGTAATGTGGAAGTGCTTTTGCTACACGAATAATTGTCACACGCTGCAGTACGGTTCAATCCATTCCGAACACTGGAAGAAACTGCTGGACACAGCATAAACGGCCGGATAATGTATGGAGTTACGATCTACTAGTCGGGCCCAGTGTGGAGGCTGGTCTGTAAACTGTCACGCATCTAAGTCACGTGTTACGAGCCGATCCATCGCGAGAATCGGTTTTTTCAAAGCATGTTCGCTATTGTCGGCGTGACCAGGAGACGTCCACACTTGCATTTATGACACGCGTCGAAGTATTCCAGATGACAGAGATACAGACACGGGGAAGGAGTGGATCACCTCGCGACGTGTCCCGGTCGCGATACGCCCCCCCCCCCGCACCTCGCCGCCTCTTGTAGCCACGCAGTCTTGTTCGACACCATACGTCTATACTTGTAACATTTCATCGTACACGGTTTGTGACCGTGTCAGCACAACCCCTAGATCGTCCGCATTTAGCGGAACATGTCCTGTACGATGCCACGTAGTCCGGTCCGTCATCATATCACAAGTGTGGACCCAGCTTTAGGCACTATGGACACTATGGAACTACGAACTCTGACAGTCCCATAGATAATTGCCTTGAAATCCAATAAGGAATATGCATGTATTTTTCAAATCACATTTCTAACAAAATCAGCCAAGAAATACGGTAGATTATACAAGCATTTTAAACTTCTAATTGGACGGTGATCAGACAGACAGATCTGATGTGCACTGTGACGTCATGAAACAAGTCGGCCATATAAATCCCATGGTAAATTCGGTGTTGCTTTAAAGAGATGGGAACAAATCTTTGTTGGCTTATACCTCGGTTACTTTTATATCTATTTAAAAAAATAGTTAAGTAACGCGCCACGGCCACAAACGCCAACGTCACACGTCCTCGCCACGCCACGTGTCCTCTGTATAAACCGCGCCTAACGGGACCAGTTAAACTTGCTGGTTAATATATCTAACGCGACAACGAATTAAAAAGTGAATATAACTCATATTTCCAATTAAAACTCGTTTTAATAGCCAGTCACTTCAACCTTATTAAAACCTATTACAATTCTCGTGTTGAAATCCTAACCAGTTTACCGTTTTAAAGCTTGTACGATCGTAACTCGTACATGAAATCATCTTGAATGACTGATAAGTCGATCTGCATCCCCGCAAATCCCACAACAGTACCCCTACCATTGTTTTGCATAGATAGATTTTCTCAATATTGAATCTGTATAAGGTAGTGTATCAAACTAATGTTTGTGCCTCACTAGGAACACAGGGAATCCTAGCTCAGAGGGGTTATTATGACATAACTATGCAGTTCATTTTACGGTGAGGGTAAGGGACAGAGCTATGGGAGTTATATAGCTCTGTCCTTTTCTCTCAGCGTAAACAGAATTGCATAACTATGTCATAATAACCCCCCAGGTCCCAAAGCCATGACTTATTTACAAACATGTTTTTGTTACATACATACATTAAATCACGCCAGTTTCCCAGAGGGGTAGGCAGAGACCACTTCTTTCCACTTGCTACGATCCTGACAAATCTCTTTCGCTTCTTCCACATTCATACATCGAGTCATGCACGCAGTATTTCTCCGATTTGATTCGAAAATGTACGCCTTGTGCGGCCCCTTCTGACTCTTCCACTCACTTTCTTTGTCATATCTCTTTCGTCAATGTGTTTTTGTTCAATAAATATATTTCATATATTTCTTATAAGTAGTTACAATTAACGTATCTACTCGCTCGAGTCCAATGCTCTGTCCCTCGCAGACCTCACAGTATTCTTATAGAGTTCGAGGGACAGCATACGACTCGCTAGCGAGTACGGTAACTGTTACTCATGGTAAGGGTACAGAATATTGTTCCATTATTGGTATTGGAACTGTCATGGTCGTGGTCGACTGACGTGGGAACTGCTAACAATGGATCCATTCCATTGTTACTGATAATCTAGGTGTTTGTGCGTTTGAAATGAAACAGTTTATTTTGGACCAAGTGGACTTTGATTTACGTCTATTTACTTACGTTCATATATCAGGGAACGATCTCACACTACCTAATTAAACTTTTTCTAAACTAAGCTCTAGGCTCGTGACTAAAGAGGCCCTGAACCCCCCCCCCTGTGCTTGACGCTATCGAAAACGATTTTCGAAAACTGTTTAAGTGTACAGTCAACCAATTTGATTTCTAGGCCACTTTGGACTATGTTAAAGTGACGTTGTCAACCAAAACGTAAGAGACTCCCTATGATTTGGTTTACAACGTCACGTTGACAAAGTCCATAGTGGCCTAGGAATCAAATTGGTTGACTGTACCTATGGTATTGACTTGCGCTTGGCGTGACCATCCGGCAGCTTACGTCAATCCTATACATTTTTGATAACAATTAATTACGATCTCGCAATGCATTTGTCTAGGGCCACGCCTCTTTTCTATCTCAGTAATTTGTTTCTTTTTGTATGTCTGTTTGTCAGCAATAGGTACTTCTTTAAACATACCTAGTTAGTTAGGGTGACGACGGCACCAATGATGGACACTTAGCTGACAGGCACCAGTGATGGTCACTTCATTCTTAATTCAAATATCATGCGGTCCTAAATTGATTGTACAAAACAAATGAATAACCCTTATCTTCTGTAAAATAATAATCAGGTGTCCATTAATTGGTGTCTTGAGCCACCCAAGATACAGAAATACATAAATAGAAAACATCAAAGTCAGGATTTCTGGACGAAATAATCGCGCTCATCACAGAAATATGTTCCCTTACCGGGAAGCGAACCGGGGACCGTTACTTTCGTAGGCACGGTCACTAGTAGTCTTATTAATACGTACTAGACAAAATGCCTTTTTTTTTAAACCATTTTCTGTGGAGGGGATACAATTACACAAACTTGATTATAATACAAACCTAACAAAAATAGGAATCACACATTTTCAATACATCTGTCATTAATTCGAGTATATTTAAATTTAGAGGAAACATACATATATACATACATTAAATCACGCCTGTTTCCCAGAGGGATAGGCAGAGACCACTTCTTTCCATTTGCTACGATCTTGACAAATTTCTTTCGCTTCTTCCACATTCATACATCGAGTCATGCACGCACGTCGGTTTCGGGTACTTAAGATTCGGCCCTTTTCCAGTATTTCTCCGATTTGACTCGAAAACACAATCACGATAAAATTCAAAATATTAAAAAAGAAATTAAATTATAACAAATACCTAAACAAAGGCAACAAAAGGGGCTAGGTTTCAGCACACAGCGCTGAATTTCAACCCGCACCTACTTAATAGGGTATTACAGTCGTCTGTAGCAGATAAGGGCCTATTTTTTTTGTAAATCTTCAGTTATATTATAGCTAAGTCGGGTTAAATAACACAAGAAAAGCAAATATGTCTTACGTATCGCATAACCTTGACCCAACTTTTTATTCCACATCCCTTATTCAAACGCAAAGACCAGCCGAATATTATTGCGTAAAAGTCAATTTAGGGAATTTCGTACATAAAACCCTATTTCGGGATACCAAGACCGTAGAATCCTGGCATTAGCAATAAATAACTTATTTTAAATGGGGTCATATTTTTTATGGGTCCCGGTCCGTTTTATCCAGTGCCAACATAGGAAAGCACTCAAAGGGTAATGCTTTTTCCATTTATTTGTAAGCAACAGCTGGATTTCTCGTTCTTATAGCAGTAGGAGAGCTGCTAAGCAATTTTGAGTAGGTAGGTGTCGAGGCACCGTGGAAAGGGCATTGGGTAAATTTGTTTGAGAATATTGTCATTTTTTTATCAGCTGCCACGCATGATTTTTACTTTAGAGGACCACGAAATTCACATAGATATGTATAATTTATGGCGTTTAATAATATCGGAGCCGAGATATTTAAGATTTGAGTGTTCAGTTTTTGGTACTAAAAGTACGCCTAGCTAAGAATATTAAATATCTCGGCTCCGATTACATTGCATAACAAAACATGTTTATTTTGAATTATTCTATCATAATTTACCACTTTTACTAATGGCCGCTCTTCTTGAAAATATATGCCTTTTACGAATGATAACACTTTTAACCATACCCCTTTGTACAGTACTACTTTAATGATGTTTAAAAACAAAGAAGCAGAGAAGGGTATAGTGAGACCATGCTATGATTTTTTAAAGTAAGTAGTGCTTTTTTTTCGAGCTGGCAACAAAATCAAGCCTCTAATACATTTTTTCAATCTTTTTAACAATATTATTGCAACCACCTGGCTCAATTTTAGGACCGACTAAATGACCTGGCTCTTTGCTTTTTAACTTCTTAGATATTCAATTTAACGGTTTTTCAGGAAAAATGCCGCAAGGGCTATTTTTGCGAAAAAACATTGCTTTAAAAAATTTTAACTCTGTTTAGCCCCAATACCCTTTAGCCAAGATTTTCCATTTTTAGGGTTCCGTAGTCAAACTAGGAACCCTTATAGTTTCGCCATGTCCGTCCGTCCGTCCGTCCCCAGTCTAGCTCAGAGACTCAGAAAGCTGTAATTACTAGTACTAGAAAGCTGTAATTTGGCATGAATATACATATTAGTCACACCCAACAAAGTGGTAAAATAAAATTTTGAAAAATATATTTTTTTAATGCACCTCCCCTACACGTAACGTGGGGATGCCTTTTTTTTTCTTGCCTACCCCATAGTGTGGGGTGTCGTTGGATAGGTCTTTCAAAAATATTGCGGGTTTATGGAAACAATTTTTTGATTAAGGGATCCGTTTATGAAATATTAAGCTTTAAAGCGCTATTTTTTGTTAGAGTCAAGTGTCCCCCCCCCCCCTACAGCCAAAACTACAAATACTAAAAATCTGAAAAATATCTTCAACGAAAGCGCATATAACGAATTTTAAAGGAAAACTATCACGGCTAAGTAGACATGATTAGTTCCTGAGATACAGGCGACTAAAGTGTTTATACCTATCAAAATCGCCTATGATAACTTTGATAGAAAAATTGTTAACGGGGGGGGGGCTGCACGCGCGGGGGGAGTCGAACTGTGCAAGTAACAAATCGAGCGACAGCCGCGCTCATAAGCGCGAGCGCCTAGATGCTGTTCGGACGTGCCCCGAAATGCTACCTACAAGTTTGCGATTTCCGATCTGAAAGTTTACAAATAATCGATTAGATTATTAATTTGAGTCGAGTATCGTTTGGAAAACTTAAAATTCTATTTACTGGACCTTGTTTTTTTTTCAATTTCTATTAATTACTTTATAAAAGATTAAACTTTTATTGTAATTTAAAGTCGGTTTGAAGCAGTTTAGATACCTAACTACCTACATAGGTAGGTATACTGATCTCACACTTAAAAGCTTGGCTCTTGTTTGAGATATTATATACGAATTTATAAGAAATCATTACTTAGTAGACTTAATTAGTTCCTGAGATACAGGAGTCTAACGGGTTTATACCTACTAAAAATCATCTAAGACAGCGCCAAATAACTTTAAATAGAAAATTGGTTCATACATGTTGATTTTTGAGATAGTTTTTTGTGTTTGTCGTTACGGCTTCGGAACCCTACACTGAGCATGGTCCGACATGCTCTTGCCCGGTTTTTTAAAAAATGCCTAACAGCTATTGGACTAAATAGAATTTGGAATGCCTAACAGCTATAGGACTAAATAGAATTGTTTCGTAATACTGTATTGCTTTTGACATGTAATTGTATTGTCAACAGCATGATAGCGGCGGATAATGGTGGCCGAGTTAAAAACAAATAACATGTCAAAGACAATATTTTTTACCGTGTCGAATGGACCCACTGAACAAGAGATGGATACTCGACTATTGAGTGCAAAAGAGCAAACTTTTTTAAATCTTGTTGCACAAATTAATCGCATTAGAACGACAAAGTTTTTTTGGGATCTTAATAGTCGAGTTAGAATGTTATACATCATCGAATTTTCATATCATCGAAAGCTTATTTCTGCTAAAACCTTATTGTTTGTAGGTTTTTTAAGCATGATTTACGATGGTTAGGTTATTAAACCTGTGACCACCAAAAAATTATAACTGCTGCACGTGTAAAAATGCCTGTCGCATTATCGATGAAATAATAATTAGACGAAGTAAAATAGTCAATGAATGAATACGTTTTTTAGGGTTCCGTAGTCAAACTAGGAACCCTTATAGTTTCGCCATGTCCGTCCGTCCGTCCGTCCGTCCCCAGTCTAGCTCAGAGACTCATAGTACTAGAAAGCTGTAATTTGGCATGAATGTACATATTAGTCACGCCAACAAAGTGGTAAAATAAAATTTTTAAAAATATTTTTTTTTAATGCATCTCCCCTACACGTAACGTGGGGATGCCTTTTTTTTTTCTTTCCTACCCCATAGTGTGGGGTGTCGTTGGATAGGTCTTTCAAAAATATTGCGGGTTTATGAAAACAATTTTTCGATTAAGGGATCCGTTTATGAAATATTAAGCTTTAAAGCGCTATTTTTTGTTAGAGTCAAGTGTCCCCCCCCCCTACAGCCAAAACTACAAGTACTAAAAATCTGAAAAAAATCTTCAACGAAAGCGCATATAACGAATTTTAAAGGAAAACTATCACGGCTAAGTAGACATGATTAGTTCCTGAGATACAGGCGATTAACGGGTTTATACCTACTAAAAATCATCTAAGACAGCGCCAAATAACTTTAAATAGAAAATTGTTTCATACATGTTGATTTTTGAGATAGTTTTTTGTGTTTGTCGTTACGGCTTCGGAACCCTATACTGAGCATGGTCCGACATGCTCTTGCCCGGTTTTTATGATTATAATGGGAAATGAGTACCTATACACTGTACTACACATGCCACTTGATGGTAAGTGGGCTCTCAAACCCATGGGATAAAAAACACGCGTTTCAATGATTATCGAGACTGATTGTCAGTTCCGCTACAGATCACTCAGTTGGTTTTATTGCAATAGAATGAGCCAACTTTATGGTGGCTGGGTTACATGTTATCGTTTCTCCGCAGCAGAACCCAGATCGAAATGCTGTTTGGAGATACTGAAGTTTTAAAAGTCATGTGATCGTATAGAATTTTGACGACTAGGTGCAAACGGCTCTCTCGTATTACATAATAATATGACTAGCATAGAGGCATTCCATCTTAGTCCTCAGGGTTGGCAACGCATTTGCAGTCTTAGGATTGCATTGCAGTCTTGTGAATGCGAATGTCTATGGGTCATGGTTTCCACTTATCATCAGGTGGCCTGTGTGCTCGTTTGTCTTCACTATGCCATAAAAAAAAGATGTTTTCTTTACCTGTTATTATAGTATTAGTATGGAGAAGGCAAATCAACACATCAGAGCACCGCATGGTATGTACAAGTGTGAGACCCAAATAAATGTTAATGGTGATGATGATGAAATTAAAGAAGGGGAGAAAGATAATAATAAAAATGAAGAAGTAACTTCTCACCTCTGCAGAGCTTAGACAGGTCGACGGGCGCGATCAGCTGAGTGCAACAGCTGCTTCAGATGATGATGATGACGATGACGAAATTGAAGAAAGGGAGAAAGATGATGATTATATAAAAAAAGTAGCTTCTTACCTCTATAGAGAGCTTGGACATGTTAGCGGGTGTGATCCGCGTGAGCACAAAGAGCCGATGCTGCTGCTGATGATGATGGTAAGACAGAAGAAGGGAAGAAAGATAATAATAATAATAAAGAAGTAGTTTCTCACCTCTACAGAGAGCTTGGACATGTCGACGGGCGTGATCCGCTTGAGCGCAGAGAGCCGCTGCAGCCGCTGCCGCGCCTGCTCCTCCACCGCGATGAGGAATGCATCCTGGATGATGTTGTGCCCGATGTCTGATACTGTGGACAAAGGCAAACATTAATTGGCATTCTTTAACGATCTTCTTAATGTACTTCTTGATATTAGTTTCTAAGCTACACTTGTACTTATTTATCACTTTACTTTCACACATTTTGATCAAAAACAGGTAGCGATTTTTGAATGGACGTGGTCATGGTTTACTTGCAGATATGTAACACGTGTAGGATGCAAGGCTGAGAACTTGACACCAGGTCCAATCGTACTCCTTAACCTTACGCAAAGCATACGTTGAATATAGATCATAGGAGGTGTCTATACTCTATGGCTTGGAGAAGACAAACCAGCACACAAGCCACCTGATACTATACATTACCTGAGGTAAGGGTTACTAAGGCTTATAGATACGCGTATTAGGCTGCGGCTCCACTGAAGCGGAGATGAGCGGAGCTGTGCCAATATTAACCAATAGAATCTAAACTAACGTGCGCAAGGCGCGCTCGACGTGACCGCATGCGCCTTCTATTGGTTAATATTGGCACAGCTCCGCTCCGCTCCGCTCATCTCCGCCTCAGTGGAGCCGCACCCTTAAACTTCGTCTTCATCGATGCATATTTTATCGTTTCCGGCATGATAGACAGCTTTATCGACTGATCTTAACATGTAAGACATCCAACATCTTAGTCTACCCCCATCAGTATTCAGCCCGCGCAGAATTCTCGACGCGCCTGCGCTGTGACTCACCGTTGCGCAAGCACATTGTAACGCCTCTTCATTCAACCATTGTATTTCAATAGCGAATATTGCAGTTTAATTAGTGGATACAGTGTAAGTTGAGGATGAAAATCAAAATAGGCACGCTGAGAGACGATTAAAAATTAAAAAGCCAATGATTGTCATTTTTAAAGACCTTGTTTTAAAAATCTTTGATTTACGTTGCATGATTTGCTTGCTTTGATTTGGAATTCATGTATCGTTTTGATACAGATTGCCATTTGTCACTAATTACTTACTATCAAAATTATTAGACGAAAATCTACCCTAATAAAATCCCGGTGAAACTGAAGTATTTTGAGATTGATTACAGTTTGTTAAGCAACTTGTACTGTAGAATTTGAATCCAAACTTAATTATAGTTTCCTTAAATCTCATCTCGTCTCACTAATCTCTCTAATATTATTAATTCGAAACTTTGTGTGTGGGTGTTAGTTTGTTACTCCTTCGCGCTGCGAATTAAACGGCTGGACGGATTTAAATGAAATTTGAAATGGAGATAGCGTTTACGCTGGATTACCGTATAGGCTACTTTTCATCCCAGAAACTTTAAAAGTTCCCGAGGGAATAAAGGTAATCGAAATCCCCTCAACATGGTATGGCCGAATATTTAATTCTACGCGAGCGAAATCGCTGGCAGAAGATATCTAGTTATTGACAAGACCGTTAACTTGCCAAATTACCAGGTGCCTAATATGGCTGCGTTGACCGCGTGACAAAATGTGGGTATAACATCCGTCAGTTTCTGACACGTACCTAAGTACGGGAGTGACGGATGCTTTATACACATTTTGTCACGCGATGAACGCAACCATAGGTACTAGGCCCGCAGAAGTCCATACGCTAATTCCGTAGGCCTAGCTAGACAAATTTCCTTTCATAGATCGTAACAAGAAAAGATGTACACACATTCATTATCATTGTCATAGCAGCTGAAGAACGTCCACTGCTGGATAGTGATTCTCTGAACAACGACGGTCGAACGGACGAACGAGTGAATGTCCAAGCGGCGAGTTTAAGTAGTCCCGTCAGTGCGAACAAAACATATTTTAGCGCGTGCATTTTCAATTTAGCAGCATGGTTTCTGCCGATGATGGATGGTACGTATAAGGCTGCGGCTCCACTGAGGCGGAGATGAACGGAGCTGTGCCAATATTAACCAATAGAATCTAAACTAACGTGCGCAAGGCGCGCTCGACGTGACCGCATGCGCCTTCTAAGGCTGCTTATTTGAAAATACACGAGCTAAAATGTATTTTGTTCGCTCTGACGGGACTACCTAAACTCACCGCTACGATTTCACTCGTTTGTCCGCCCGTCCCTTGTTTTTGAGAGAATAACACCCCTGGACATAGGCCATCCCCAAAGACCTCCACGATAGTCAGATTTGTGCACATTGACATCTATTTGTCTTGTATCGTTTGAATACTAAGTAGCCGAAAATTTCAACATAAGACCTTAACTTTTTCCTCGTGAATCCGTGGTCAGATGACACAACCTTCAGAGCAAAATTAAACTCCTTTGAGGTTTGCTAAGCATCCTCAGTAGAAAAGTTAGTTAAGTATGAAAGCTTTTCCAAACATGTTCATACTTTTAATTAGCTAATTATTAAGGCCCGTACCGAAAAGTTTTTTTACAAAGTTTGCATATTTGTAAAATACTGTCTGGTAAATGTTTTTTTTTTCTGATTATAATTTTCAGTAAGTGTCATTTTGATGTATCAATTCACATTGTTAATTTAGGCTGGGTATTGTTTTAATCAAAAATGCAAGACGATAAAATAACTCTGAGAGAAAATGTTTTGCGAACGTATCTGGAAAATCCTGATTCAACTTTTGCGGCGGTCGGGAAAATGGTGAAAGTAAGTCGTGCAACGGTGCGAAATATAGTTAAGCGATACTTGAATGAATACAGAATTCAAGACAAAGCTCGAAGTGGACGTCCGACAGGTCCATCAAGTAAAGCTTTAAAAAAGAAAATAGTGACTGCTTATAAGAAAAATTGTAGTTTATCGGTGCGGGACGTGGCAAAAAAATTGAAAACTAGTACATCTATGGTCCAGAGAGCGAAAGTACGTCAAATTTTAAAGTCCTATAAAAAAGTAAAAGCCCCAAAACAGTCGATAAAACAATTCAATAGTTCCGTTACAAGGTCAAGAAAATTGTACAAGCTGCTTTGCAGTATGAACGGAGCATGCGTTCTCATGGACGATGAGACGTATGTAAAAAAAGATTTTTCGACTTTGCCAGGTGATCAATTCTTTACAACCGAATCAAGGGCTAATATAAACGATCAAAATAAATATATTTTTATGGAGAAGTTTGGAGAAAAATATTTGATATGGCAAGCAATATGTTCCTGCGGAAAACGCACTGGGTCATTTATCGTGAAAGGTACCATAAATGCAGATATTTATGTCCAGAAATGTATAAAAGGTTTTATTTTACCATTTATAAGGCAGCATGAAGGGAATGTGCTGTTTTGGCCCGATCTGGCTACTGCACATTATGCCCGTGCCACACAAGAGTGTCTGGCTTCAAATAACGTGCAATGTGTGTCCAAAGATATGAACCCCCCGAACTGCCCCCAGCTACGACCCATCGAGCGGTATTGGGCATTAGTCAAAGCAGAATTGCGTAAGAACGGTTCACCAGCAACATCAGAGGCAGATTTTAAAAAAAAATGGAAAAAACATGCCAACAAAGTCACCGAAACCACTGTGCAAAACTTAATGGCAGGCTTGAGGAGAAAAATCCGTTTGTTCAGCCGCAAAACTCTTAAAATATAAAATTTGTATATTTTTTGTAAATAGACACTTTTCATAATATAACTAAAATAAAATATCTTTGCTGTTCATTATAGTTTCATTAATATCATAAATATAGTATGTAAAAAAACTTTTCGGTACAGGCTTTAGGTTACGTTTTTATTTCTTCAACTGTTTGTTTAGGTCTTTATTTTTAATACAGTGTTTTTTTAATCAAGCTTTCGTATGTTTCCTTTGTGATTAAATCTATAAACATGTTCATTTGCAACAAGGCATTTTAAAATGTTGTGAGAACATTCAAGTCTTTATTGATATTTTTTAATGCTCGTATATTCAAAACCGTGGATAGAGTTATAACGTCTCGATAAAATTTGACATTCGCTATGTACAAAATGTGTCAAATTTGAACGTAACGTAACCCTATCTATCCACGGTTTGAATCTAGGAACGCACCATTAAACTAATGCTAAACCTTAGGCCCTTAGCATTATTGTCAAAATATACTTGTACTATTGAATAGTGCCTTGAAAAAAATTTTTTTTTGCAGGTACAATGAATTAACATCATCGTGATTTCCTGGTGCAATATATGTATTTATATGAATATAATATATTGATATTTAAGTGTATAATGTAAAATCAGATCAATAAGACCCTACGTTGCACCGCCACCCCAAATCTCTGCTTGTCCAAAAGTTAACTGGTAGAGAATACCTTATGGCATTAAGTTAGCGTTTTGTATATTGTGTCTTAATTAATTGTGCTATGAAGATTAAATAAATAAATATTATCTAAGTAATTGATGTCCGTATTCCATAAAATAAAAAACGTAATAAATTTAAATCGGTCGAGATTTTGAGAACTAGATTAAAGTTCCAAAAGTATCTCTGAAAGTTAATAAATATTGAAAACTTGGCTAATAAATTAATACGGATAATGTAAAGGTTTCGACACTTATTGCGACTCAATGCCTCGCTGAATGAATACTAAGCAGTAAATAAAATAAGCATTCCAAGTGTTCTGGCAACACAACACCATCAAATACGTCTGACCTTTAGATTAGTACTAAATGTTCGGAATTGGAGGTCTTAAAGGCTGGTTATTGTTTAAGCCAGATTGCTTAGTACATTTGACTACGAAGAGATACCACCTTATTATTGGAATAAGGTCCAAAACTGGATCTCTTTTTAGTCGTTCTTAGGTTACACTGGTAAGTTTATTTAGCCGTTTAAGAAGTACAATCAAGGAATTTAATTCTTACCTAGTCCACTTTGGACTATGTCAAAGTGACGTAATCAACCAAAACTTAAGAGACATCTTATGATTTTATTTACAGTGTCAATTTAACATAGTCCTAAGGGGACTAGAAAGGGCATTGGGTTTTGTTTGAAGAATATTGTCATTTTTGTTTTCAGCGGCCTCGGATGATTTTGACATAGTTATTTAGAGGACCTCAAAATACACGTAGATATGAATAATTTATGGCGTTTAATAATATAGGAGCCGAGATATTTAAGATTTAAGTGTTCAGTTTTTGGTACTAAAAGTAAGCCTAGGTATGAATATTAAATATCTCGGCTGCGATGCACTTAAGAGTATTACTTACATAACAAAACATGTTTATTTTGAATAATTCTATCATAATTTACCACTTTTACTAATGGCCGCTCACCTTGAAAATGTATGACTTTTACAAATGACAACACTTTTACCCAAAACCCTTTGATTCCGTGACTGTACACTACATACCTATCTCCGAAGAGTCATAATTGCGAATTTTCATTAATCCGAATGTAATGAATGATAGATGCCTTTATTTTTTGTTATTACTTAAATAATCAAAAAACAAAAATAAACAACCTACGTATGGTAATTAAATTGTAAATTTTATCTAAAATAGCTCCAGCATACAAATCTTTCGGAAAAATTAAACATCGGAAGAATGAATAACAGAAAAAAAAAATTGGGTGTTCCCGTTTAAGATATATCAGGAGCGATTATCGCGTGACAAAATATGGATAAGGCATCCGTCACTTTCTGCCACGTAAATTAGTACGAGAGTGACGGATGCTCTATTCACATTTGACACACGATATAGACGCAGCCATACTAGGGCCGCAGCTCTGGAAAGGAGGCTCCACTATATCGGTAGTTTATATCTATTAAAAAGTTATCAATAAAGGACAAAATGTCAGGAAATCAGTTTCTCCGAAACTCGCCGGACTATTTTTATTACCGTCGAAGTTTTATAGCTCGTAAAAGTTACGCAGGATTTTGTTATACTCTGTGTTTTGTGGCGGAATGGGTTGCGTTATTTGTTTCATTATCGACATGTATTGGTTTTTGATGTACACCGTAAAACTATGAAGGCATGAAATGTACCATTTCATTGTCTTTAGGGGACGAGAATGATACTTTAAAATACTTAGGTACTTATCATGTGTCTATAGGAATGGGACAGACATAACATGACAAATAATTAATATAATATCTGTTTAATTATGTAAGTCATGTATGTATATCTTGTATTAGTACACGGTGATTTTTTTTTGGTGATCAGGAACCAATTTTTCTAATTCAGTTATTAATGGCGATCACGTTTAAGTCGCAGTTACATGAAACAAAACTTATTTTTTAAGTAAAAAATATATTTTGAAACTAACTTTTAATTGAAATTAATTGTCACCCTACTAATTGTTTAGTCTATGAGTTAACAACACTTAACTGATAAGTTCATTGGCGTAATATCTGTCAAATTTCCCGCCAAAGCGATGGCACTTGACGTATCTACTTCACTTCAATAATTAATGTAGGATGTCCATGTATCCAGTGGTGATTGCTTTTAACAATATCATTAACTTAAATAAATTAAACAGTGAGTTAATTGTTTTAGACATCAACCATTAAATTCCATTTTAGTTGCTTATTAATAATTTACAACTCCTGATCACCGATAAAAAATCACCGTGTATATATTTTCTTATTTATTTATTTGTTAAGTATGCGTATATTTATCACTTTGTCTAGTTTTTTTAGTACTCACTTTTAATAACTAACATAGTTTTCTAAATATAAAATATTATAATTTGACACCTTATCCCTACTACTGGAAGAGATCGCTTATTAGCGATAAGACCGCCTGTTGTTTACCTGTATTATTTTTAATTGTACTGTTTCTCTGTATTATTTTTGTTTGGTGTACAATAAAGTGTTTTGTATAGTATTGTAACCTGATTTTTATTTATCCTCGTCCTGCCCAAAGTTCTTTATTAGGAAAAGATAGCTTTAGTACGTTCCTATATAGATTCCCGTCATTACTACCTTTACAACCAAAGACCACAAATATTCATTGAGTAAAACAAAATTTTAATGTACCTAGTCGACAAAGTGAAACGAAAAGTCCCAACTGTCAGTCAAATCGTACTAAGTCATCTAATGCAGAGTTAGATGCGGTTTCTATCTTGCTATGCGGTTACAAATTCTTTACATTTCATGGTATAACTAAATCTCGCAATCGAAGTCACCAACAATAAGGTAAGGTGGGTTAAGTGCCACCTTGGGGTAAGCGTGCCTACGGGGCAAGTAAATAAATAAATAAAAAAATATCAGGGGACAATCTCACACCAATTGACCTAGTCCCAAACTAAGCTCTAGGCTTGTACTATGGGTACTAGACAACGATATAAATACTTATTTAGAGAAATATATACTTAAATACATAGAAAACATCTATGACTCAGGAACAAATATTCGCGCTCATCACACAAATATCTGCCCTTACCGGGATTCGAACCCAGGACCACTAGCTTCGTAGGCAGGGTCACTACCCGTAGGCCAGCGTCTCCTCAAAGCGACAAATTTGTAGAAGATATTGTTGGTTGTACGCACTTAACCCACCTTACCTTACATTGTAACGTAACGTTTCAACTGTTCATAAGGTTTAAAAGAATCTGTTGTATGTAAATTATATACCTATCCCGCCTCGATCGCTAGATGAATATGTTAATTAATTTAATTCAATACAAACTATGGTTAACATAAGCAAAAGACATTATAAAGTGAATAATGACAGTGCATATTACAAGATCGTCCACGTACCTACTCATATACATGTTAAAATAAGGAAATACAGTATTCCCAGTTTCTTAATATCTTTCGGCTGGCTATCGCTATCACGCTTACACTTGCAACTAACTGTATATTTGTCACTCGAGCATTGCCTATCGTTGTTAAGAAAATCGTAGCACTGTACCTACCTACAGTCTGTGAGCACTTGGAAGGTACTTCGGGTTTGCACTTATTTCTGACTCGCTCTTAATAAGAGCGTATGAGAGCGAGTGGGAGGCAAGTACAAACCCGAAGCAACTTCGAAGAACTATTGCACTGTACGTTTTAAACTGTCACTTTAATGACGTCTATCGTTGTCTAACTAATCACGTAGTTTCTGACCTAGTAGAATTGTTTCTATTTGTCACCGCGTTTTTTTTAAATATTTTTTTTAATTAAGACTTACGAACTTATGTTTAATAACGAAAATCCGTAGTTGGCTCATGATTCTTAATATGTCTGAAATATTTGAAATCTTCTTTACATAGTAGGAAATAAGTCGCTTTCCGCGTCGCAGTCTGTCTGTATATAACTCCTCCCAACCAAACAACGGAACGGATATTATATAGTTACTTAGTTTAAAAGATCTAAGCGTACAGACAGCATGGCTGCGTTTATCACGTGATAAATTATGGATAAGGCATCCGTCACTTTCTGACAGGTAAATAAGTACACGTGTCAAAAAGTGACGGATGCATTATCCACAGTTGACACGCGATATAGACGCAGCCATACTAGGCCCGCAGGAGCGACTTTCTTTTATACTATCTAAAAGATTTATATAATAAATTATGGATTAAAAGGCAAATAGTTTAAGTGGCAATAAACATAGTGTAGTACATACATACATAAACTCACGCCTTTATTCCCAGAGTGGGGTAGGCAGAGCTACAGAATTACCAACAACTCTAAAAATTTGTTAATAATTCTGTAACCGGGTAAGGACCAAAAAGTTGTCCACGCTAACTCAATCAATTAAATTTTCTATTAAACTTTTCCGTTGTGACACGAAAATTAACCATACAATTGGCTAAGTAAAGTTTTTGGAAGATATGTATATTATATTTTTTATCGATAGTCGTCATCCTAAAGATCAAGAAATTGCGGCTCTTTTATTTTTATTTCCTCTAATATTTTAGAAATATTTTTTTTACTTATGAAGTTGACATTTGTACACTTCAATGACTGACTAGCTTGTTGCCTTCGTACTTAATGAAAAAGAAAAAAAACACTTCTATATCTGTCATTGTCAAATCAAATCAAAGTAAACAAACAATTCAATACAACGGCTATTTTCTGTTTGCTTGTGTTTCATGTGATCAGTGTTTTTAGAAATATTTTTAACGATCTCAGAACGAACTCTGGACTTTCGTTTTGCCGCTTTGCTTTAAGAGCTTTGCACGATATTTGGTCTAAGATTTATTTTCGAACCCTTTGGCACTTCTTCTTCCGATTTCTTCCTTCCGATTTCTTCCTTTTTCGACGACTCTTGCTCTGCTTTTTGATAGCCACGAGAGCACTTTTGAATTGTACAATCCACGCAATGAATTCAGGCAATCCCACACGGACTGTGGAAATGGAGTATTACAAAGATTTACTTGAATTTACTTATTTGAATTAAACCGTTTGTTTACTTTGATTTGATTTGACGTTGACAGATATAGAAGTGACAGTTTTTTTTTCTATTTCATTAAATACGAAGGCAACAAGCTTGTCGGTCATTGAAGTGTACAAATGTCAACTTCATAACTAAAAAAAAGATTTCTAAAATATTAGAGGAAATAAAAGTAAAAGAGCCGCAGTTCTATGATCTTAAGGATGACGACTATCGAAAAAAAATATAATTTACATCTCTTCCAAAAACTTTACTTACCCAATTGTGTGGATACTTTTCGTTGCACAACGGAACTTTTTTCGTCTTTGTTGTTTGTATGGTTAACTGCGCTTAACTGTGGTCCAACTTATGGTCCTTACCCAACCACATTTTGCACTTTTAGGCTAAGATGTTTACCAGTGTATTAGTGACAGGTTGCAAGCCCATCGCCTAATAGTACTATACTTACGCCTTTCTCTTATGCCGTCTCTTACGACATCCACGGGAAGATATGGAGTGGCACTATTCTAACCCGGCAACCACACGGTACATAGTGTAGTTAATTTTACTATTCGTAAAGTAACCCTGAGAAATGATTGGCAAATGTAGAAACGAGTGTCGCAACCAATTACCAGTTGGTATTTAAAATAAACTAGGTTTAAGAGTTATGGAACTAGTATGCGAGACAAACGGTACAATGTAACTGATTGCTCGTATGTGGGAGAACGGAATCAGAGCGGACGAAGTAGGTACTTAGTCGGAAGTTGCAAAAAGCGACTTCTCAAAGTAGGCTCTGAGGCTGTAAATAAATAAATAAATATAAGGGGACAATCTCACACCAATTGACCTAGTCCCAAACTAAGCTCTAGGCTTGTACTATGGGTACTAGACAACGATATAAATACTTATATAGAGAAATATATACTTAAATACACAGAAAACATCCATGACTCAGGAACAAATATTCGAGCTCATCACACAAATATCTGCCCTTACCGGGATTCGAACCCAGGACCGCTAGCTTCGTAGGCAGGGTCACTACCCACTAGGCCAGCGCGTCGTCAAACAACTATGGAATGGGCTACCGCTAGACTTAATGAACACAGAACTTAAGACAGACTTAAGACAGTCTCAGTCAGTTAGCTCGCTTAAAGGGAAGCTAAAAAAATTGTGGTTGAATGAGTAAGCTAGTCTTTGGCTTATTACTTAACGTCAAGCTATTAAGTGACGTGTTAGATTTCAAGAACTTGAATTGAACTTGAACTTGAAATATATATTATTTTATATGTATGTATATGTATTTAGATATTTTATATTTCGATTGTGTAGGTATTATGATGTTTACTTATTATAAGTGTAGTTTGTGGTTTTAGGTGTAGAATTATTGGTTTATTTACTTCTTGTGCACTTCTTGTAATTTTGCCTATCCTCGTACAGTTTCCACACTCATAGTCTGTGACTTTTACAAATGACAACACTTTTACCCAAACCTCTTTACAATTCCAGCTCGATATATTGATCCACAGAGTATAATGGATTATCCAATAAAAGGTTTTTCAACTGATTTTTAATTAAAATGCTTTGTCGGAAGATTGGTGGAGAGACGTAGTACGTGGGACCGATGACACGCGGGTTCTTACCCGCAAGTGCCATGCGATGCGACGGGGAACTGTTCTCATCGCAGCTCTATACGATGGCCCATCATGGGCCAACATAGGGACGGAGTTATGCGTAAGAGTGAGATACAAAAATATGTTGCTCGCTCTAGGCTGTAAATATGTCTCTTTTGCTCGCCCATGATGAGCCATCAAACGCCCGTTGTGGCGGAGTATAGGTAATATTTAGTTCTTTATATTATTAGGCTGTGTAGATTATAAGCCAGTCAGAGAATAACGCAATGATATTACAACCTATATTGATTTACCTAATCATAGCAAACCCCTCACTTAGTCACTGTACCTAGAAACATGCCTCGTGCCTACTAGTGAATTAATTATAATATATTACGCATACAAATACCTAATTCTTTCGAGTACTACATCCTGGAATACCTAGTAGTAAACAGTGTGGCGTCATTTTCTGCTAATGATCTAAAGGCTTGTAAGTCTGTTAGGCGATGGGCTTGGAACCTGCCACTACTCTAGTAAAGATAAAGATAAAGAGACATTTATTCGCAACAATACAAAACAACATTAGGTACATACAGTGTTGTCACATCTACCAACTTATTGGTAGATCTACCTAATTTGCCTCCTGTCTACCTATCTACCACCCTCGGCCTCAAAGCTACCTAATTTTGATATTTTTCCAAAATGTGATGATTGTAAACCTTTTTCCATGCGTGTAGTGTAACGAAAAGTTACTTGCTATCGAATTTAGCCTGTCTTGTAGTTTCAGCAATTAAAACGGAGCGCGTAACGTTAAGTGTAAAAAAAATTAGTAGCTGTCTGTGAGTGACAGCTGACACTGACAGAAAGCAAAGTATTTCGCGGCATTTTAAGTAAGTTTGGTGTTAATTTTGAACATTTTATACGCATTTTTAATCTTAAAAACAGGGTGGTAGATCTACCTAATTTTCATTTCAAATTCTACCAATTTCTACAAATTTTTGGATCCTGTTCTACCAATTTGACAAAATTAGATGTGACAACACTGGGTACATAGATACAAAAAATAAGACACAGAAACAGTTGCGAAACGGTCCCAACTCAGCATTCGCTAGCCGTAAAGCCAGCACTAGTGAACATCTTAGCCTAATTGTGCAAAATGTGGTTACAGAATTATCAACAAGTTTTTAGAGTTGTTGGTAATTCTGTAGCTCTGCCTACCCCTCGGAATAAAGGCGTGAGTTTATTTATGTATGTATGTATCTAAAGGCGCGAATAGACCAAACAATGACAGTTTAAAAGTGACAATTCGTTGTACCATCAAGAAATAATGATTAGCAGGTTGACATAAAACGTAAATTAGCCACGTTATGCATTTCCCGACGTAACACGACACGAGTCGGTTCAGCCTTTTAAGAGACATCAGCTTCGTGTATTTTTTGTAGTAATAGTAAATAATTAAAATGAAATAGATCCGAATTTAGGACCAATGATAGAGGAGTACCACCAGGTAGTATATTAGGACCACTATTATTTATTTTCTATAAAAACATATATATGGCGACGACAGCATCGCGATTTTTTTCGCGTATTTTACTCGACTATAACAATCGCTGCATCTCCTAAACTGTCATAGGTAGACACAATGATTTTAAGTAAAAAGGGATTCCAATACAAGAAACTTTAGGCTGCTTTTGCTCGATCAATATTGTATCGTTGTACGAAACACTTCGTGTGCGAGTCCTACTGACAGTTGCCAGTTTTTTTATTAACTTAATTATTCACCCATAAACATGCAAAGTTCGAAGAATATTGCGCTGGTAGATATAACTTTCAAGGCCTATTTAGACAAGATTGCAGCTATAAAATAAACCGCTGGTACATTTAATTGAGGCTTAGCTGATGCGGTCGTTAATCGATGTACCTAACGTACTTGGAATTCTAGCCGTTCATTACACCATCATTAGCCTGAGGACGTCCACGCTCTAAGAGAGGTTACACGCTCAGTATGTCCTTAGTTCAGTCCATCAATTTGGCCAGAATGACCGGAGAATGATCATCTAACCCAGGGGTTTTCAAACTTTTTGACTCAAAGGCCACACGGCACTTAATATAAATTCGTGCGGGCCAAGACTTTGATTTCATGGCTGGTCATGGGTTTTTTTTTTTATTTTATTTTTTTTATGTCATAGTGAAGACAAACGAGCACACAGGCCACCTGATGGTAAGTGGAAACTGTGACCCATAGACATTCGCATTCACAGGACTGCGATGCAATCCTAAGACTGCAAATGCGTTGCCAACCCTGAGGACTAAGATGGAATGCCTCTATGCTAGTAATTTCACCGGCTGTCTTATCCCCAAACCGCAACACAACACACACACACACACACGGGGTAAGTATTTCCCGGTAATACATTAGTATTAGTTAAGTAGTCTTAGTCTTCACTGGGCTCGTAGATAACGCAAGGGGCGGGTTTTATAAAAGTAATTACTAGTTACTTGTAGTTTTATAAAATCCTATCTTGTCCTGTCAGAACGAATCGAGACGCGTGAGATAGGTGAAAAACATACATTATTTAATTTTAACTTCATATTCAGGGTCCACTTATGTGAAAGGGGCTTGGAGGAAACGACTTGCCATATTATACTGCAGTTCGCTGCCTTAGGAAAAGATTTGTCTACGACATGGAAATTATCTTAAACGAAAAAAATCGTTCTCTTGCTGAGTTACGAAATGACTGTGGTGATGTTCTTTCCGCGGGCCAGATTAGAAGGGCCCGCGGGCCGGACTTGACCCGCGGGCCGTAGTTTGGCGACCCCTGATCTAACCCAGGGACTGACGGTCCGGATTGATCAAAAACACTTCAAGTAGATTCAAGGATATCAGACTGTCATGTCATGTTCATGACTGTTGAAAAGTGACTATAGCGGATATATACATAGATAGATAGATGCTTGCCTACTTGCTAGCTAACGTTTATTATCACGTCCTGCGTCTTGTCATTCTCTACCTTGGCAAATCAGAGAGTAGGTCAACTAATGGGAAATTGGACATACAAACAACTACGCTTTTTGAATATTATCTAGCAACTTTCCGATCTATAATTCCGGTTTAGAACCAACGTGACAAACTTATTGTTTACGAAGCACGAGAAACGGTGAGAATTATTTGAATTACGCTTGTACAATACGTCAGTATGAATCATGCATGCGCGGAAAACCTGCGCGACAGCAACCGCATTAACTCAATAGGTATTTATAATAACATGACACAGTCATGAAACTATTATTTATTAAATACTAGCGACCCGCCCTCGCTTCGCTTCGGTTTATTTGAGTTTTCTATAACACACGTACATAAAACAAAATTTATTATACATAAAAACCTTCCTCTTGAATCACTCTATCTACTAAAAAAACCGCATCAAAATCCGTTGCGTAGTTTTAAAGATCTAAGCATACGTAGGGACAGACAGCAGGAAGCGACTTTGTTTTATACTATGTAGTGATTTGATCGATTTGTTTCTCAAGTGCGTCCATTATACTTTGTTTTTTTCTTTAAACCGTATTGCTTTTATGATACGGCCTTAAATAATCTGCCTGATTTACAGGGGCTCTGTCCTACTGGTTTCAACCATATTGCCTTAGACTTGTTATTGTATTGTCAACGTTTTGATTTTTTTTATTTACTAAGTAACGGCGGTCGAGTTAACGATACTATAACATGTCAAAGACAATAGAATTTAGCAAGTTGAATAGTAGTAAAAACCATGTCGTCTTTGACCTGTTAATCATTATCATCATCATTATCATCATCATCATCAATCATTATAATTGCTCTTATTAACTTAACAGTAATGTCGGCCGAGTTAAAACCAATACCAACATAACACTGCAAAAGCAATTTTTTTATCAGGGGGCCTAATATGGCTGCGTTTATCGCGTGATACATTTTTGATAGGGAATCCGTCACCTTCTGACAAGTAAATAAGTACACGTGTCAAAAAGTGACGGACGCTTTATCCACAGTTGATACGCGAAATAAACGCAGCCATACCATGATGATGATGATGATGATGAGTGGGGACGCGGCCGAGGCAGACGGGCGGTCGAGTGGCTCTCCAGTCATTCCGCCCTGTTCCCCTTGGTCAGGCCTCAGGTTATTGGCCCGGCGGCGCTCCCATCCAGCACTGATCCCATCTTCTTGTTTTCCTACAGAACAAAAGTGCGTCCTGTAGGTTAATGCTTTTGAGTGCCTCTGCTGATAATGAGTCCTCCCCGAATGTGCGATGTCTCAGTGACGAGTACATTACACACTCGGTTAGGACGTGTTGGCTAGTTTCCTCTTTACCACAGTGTGGGCATCGAGGATCCTGTTTGACTCCTATTACCGTCAGATGTCTGTTGAGTGGACAGTGTCCAGTCAATATCCTTGTCAGTATACTTAGATTGCACTTGCAGCCATACCATAGTATACTATTGGCCATACATGGCCCGCAGGTTGAATAGAGCCCCCGTTCTTCGGCTGGTTTTGATCTATTAGGTAATCATACTAATCATAGTTGATAGTGTCTCTTACGGTTTGAGACTGCATGTCCGTGGAGCAAAGCGATGCAGGGGCTATATTCTAGGGTGTAAAAAACATGTCTTTCACCTGCAATGGTATTGGTTTTTAACTTGGCCGCCATTGCTGTCAAGTAAATAAGAGGGGTCTCTATTGACTGCCATAATTATTTTTGTCATAATGTGTTTCAAGTCATAATTTTCGCAAGTCATAATGCATTTTTCTCAGGACACGGTTATTTTTTCAGGATTTTTATAAAACTAACCTAACCTAAATAATCTACACGATAAACGTTTATCAAAAACTGTAACGTCAGCCTGAAAGAAGTTATGACAAAAAAAAGTATGACTAACAATACATTATGACCAACAATATGTATGGCAGTCAAAGGGATCCGAAATAAGAGCTATCAATAGGTCAAAGATGATATGGTTTTTACTGCCTAGAATGTCAGCCCATACCAATCGCCATACCATATCGCGTGACCAAATGTAGATAAAACATCCGTTACTCTCTGACAATTCTAACATGAACAAGTACGAGAGTGACGGATGCTCTATCCACCATACTAGGCTCATAAAAGTCAATCATACTAGGCCCACAGATCAATGAATTTGATCTGACTAGGCCACTGTGAAACTATGTCAAAGTGACGCGATACCTAAGTATAATTTTAAGAAAATTTCTTACAATTTACTTTGATTTAATTACATAGTGGCCTTGGTTTTTTTTATGGCATAGAGAAGACAAACGAGCACACAGGCCACCTGATGGTAAGTGGAAACTGTGACCCATAGACATTCGCATTCACAAGACTGCAATGCAATCCTAAGGCCCGTATCAATAAACTCATCTTGGCTGAGATGCGCGTCACAAGACACGTCAAAGTAAACGTCAAACCATAGAACACTGTCATTTTTGACACATCTCGAGACGAGCATTCGAGTTGAGATTAGTTTATTAATACGGGCCTAAGACTGCAAATTACTGGATGTATTATTGGATGTACTTCATGCTCTTGTATTTTAGGGTCGTGAATTGTACAAGTATTGAACTTGACTTTAGGATGAACATTGGTGTCCGGATCTGGATTGTTAAACTGTGGGTCGACAGTCCGACAACTTGATAACTTAGATTAAACAATAACTCATCATGATTGAAACATTCCAAGCCGCGCCCGTTTTCGAAATTAGAACACCATCGTTTTAAAAATGGTACTGAATAATGTTGCCAGCGTCTATCACCAAATTACCCTTTTTCGCGTGAACAGTTGTGGATGCATCATAATTTCAACTTTTTTTTTTTTATCGAGTGCATGTCTAAAGTACTTAAAGGCCAGTTTCTTAGGCAAAACCTAACGCGTTATGATTTTATGAACGCGATCCTCGGACCCAAGGCGAACCGGTTTTTGCAACTGATTATTTTTTATAACCTTAGTCAGTTTGCAAGTTGAATCTAATTGTTAATGACTTTGGTTCTATAACGAATGAGGAATAAGAATAATATATATAATATATTATTATTATTATTTTACAATAGTTTTAAAACTCTGACTAGTTTTCGTGTTAAAAACTTTTTCGAGAAATTATTAGTTTACACTTTGGACTTAACAAAAACATTTGCACTGTAGGTAGGTTAGGTATCAATTGTTTTTTTCGTGCATCTCCGGTTTGGACTCAAACACCTCAGACTATGAGCGTCGATATAATTGCAAGCGTATTTACGATTATGGCACTAATACCAATGCCCTACTCGAGTCGTTAATTTGATATCTGATAAGTACTCAGATCTTGAAACTACACGTGTGTGTATTCATTGTTCTAAAACTTAACTTAAAGTTAAAACGTCCCAGTTAAAGGTAAAACCGGTAATGTGTACGTTTGCGAAATGTATTATATACGGGGCCTAATATGGCTGTTTTTATCGCGTGACAAAATGTGGATAAAACATCCGTCACTTTCTGACACGTATTTAAGTACGAGAGTGACGGATGCCTTATCCACTTTTTGGCAAGAGTTAAATGCAACCCTACTAGGCCTGCAGTTATATACAAAAGTACTCATTATCTAGGTATATATATTTAAATATGTATAAAAAAAGCAACTGACCGGCTGGCTTGAAATTTGGAGGGAGTATTCTTTGGGTACCCTAGGGGTGGACTAAGAAGGGATCTTTAGAAATTCATCCCTTAAGGGGTTAAAAATGGAATAAGCAGGAAAGTAATTCTACGCGTGCAAAGTCGCGGGTGTTGTCTAGTGTTCAACCAAAAAATAAATAATAAATATAATTTTACAGATAACTATTCTTACTGTGCAAAATTACAAACTTCTGGAGCACTATAGGCACGGTCACGAACGTTAATTAAGTTAATTTGTGACCCACTTCAAAAAAAATATATGCTTGAAATCGTCAATGTCATTAGAGATGCCGAGTCATTTGTAACTTGTAGTTAACTCAAGTATTGTTGTAGAATGTCAGGTTGACTTTGGACCTAAGGTGGGTCACAAATTTAATTCTTTGACTGTACTCCTGCGCAGCAATGCGTGCTACAACGGAAGTATACGTGCGTATAGACAGAAAGAAAAGATTGTTACTCTGAGACCTGTCTACGGTCGTGTTTGATGCCACGTCTAGATCATTTGAACGTGCTCGGTAAAACTAATAAAAGAAAAGGCATAGGTGTACGTGATGATTCTAAAATTACGTGGTGGAAAACTAGTAGAAATGTCCGTATGTTCAAAACTTTGGCCACTACTTTGTTATTATGTCTTCTTTTTTTTTAAGAATGTTTCTCGATTTTCAAAGCGACGGAGTGTGTGAGGCAACAGCTTATTAAAATTTACAGTTAGGAATGACGATAAAATATTAGGTAATACACAACTTGCCTTGCATTCCACGTCATAATATCAAGTAAACATAACGTCACATTACACTATTTATCCATAGAAAGCGATAGTAAGGGAAAAGCCGGCTTTTCATAACACTGGTTGCAGACTGAGCTGAATCCTTGGGTCGGTACGAGGAGTTCACTCACCCCAGAGTCACTGGCAACTTCCACTTGGGCACTGGCACTTCTAAACACTGCCACGGAACTATAAAACAACTGGGATTGTTTAAACAGTGTTTTCGCACGGCATAACACGGGTTTTGTTGGTTAAATATGTTTCACGGAGTTTAAAAACACGGTACGAACGTACGGAGGCCCGCGACGACTCGCAAACCAGTTTTCCCTCTCCCTCACTCAGGTTTTACTGCGTGTTGCCATGTTTGATCGAGTGATTTTCCGATATTTCTTTGTCTGTCATTTAAGTCATTTTGATCATTTAAAAATCATTAAAGAATTTTTAATTGAAAATTTGCTGGTTAATATGGTCTGGTCGTGACCATTTTTTATGACTTAGTGCGTTAAATACAGTTATTTTTTATTCTCAACCGAACAGTAGGATGTCACACACATTAAAGTCCTAAGAATTTTAGCAAATGCCCTAAATATAAGCCTAGAATATTTTTTACTTAAAAGACCATATCCTGTTAATTATTTTCCAGATTAGTTTTATGGATATGATAATTAGTTACAAAGCAAACTAAAAACCTTTCAAGAAAAAATTATTTATGTATAAATCGCTTCAAATAAGGTTTTACTTAAAATGATTACAGAACTTGTTACTTAAGAATATGCCTTAAACTGAACCAGAAATATGACTGGTTAAAAAAAAAATAGATTATTCTCCTACGAACAGTAACGAATTTATGGTGTAAATTAAGGCAATTACGCAGATAGAAGGGTTATTATGGAAAGGGGCGCGGCGCTGGGGGAAGATAAAATTAAATACAGACCAGGTCACTCACTGCCCCAGGGGCAGCGCTTTATTTTAAACCGTTTCATGTTACTGGCACAGTTATTTTAAGCTTCACGATTTTCAAGTATGAACGGAATAAATAAAACATTTTAATAGATACAAAAAAAATGTTGCGTACCTACTCAATGGATGACTAAAATCATCTGTAATATAAATCTAAACGTTGTAAGAACAGCATTCAAACAAGATAAAATAGGAACAAATCTATCGAAACATTTTATTTTGTTTGGAATAAAACTCCAGCAAGACTGATAAATAAATCTTGAACTCGAGTCATAGACTAAATAGTTGAGTATTCAAATTATTAAATAATCATTATTTTATTTTTAACATCAAAGTCACAACGTTAAATTAATTAAAATTCTTTCACCTAGCTTCAGCCCACACCCGATTTCCAATTTCCAATTTATGTTTCAACATTTCCCCAGTTCCCGGGAGATTTCTAATTACGGCAACACCGTTTTAATATAACCTCAAAGGCTGTCATGTCCGAGCGAAAACGTAGCCAGCGCGCTCAAACTCGCGAACGGGTCACACTACAGCAGCTGTTCAATTTGACAAGGTCCTACTAACGGTGTTACTCAACGACTTTAGAACTGTATCATGATAAGCTACATAGGTGTTTTTTCAGTCGCAAAGACGGACGTGAAGTAACGTACAAACACTGACTACGCGTCAATTCAGCTGTTAAACTCCTTCTTGCATTAATTTAGCCTCTGTGCCATCGTTTTAAGTGTTATGTTTTAACACTTTGAATATTTTGACCGCATTATTTATTTGTAATGTGAAAGGCATTTGGGCTTACTTCATAATCCCATTATTTGCAAAGAACGGTGGCTACAATTGCATTATGTACGACGAATACATTAGGAAAATGTAGTTTTACTTTCTAGAAAGGCTTGTTACGTTGAATGGATACCGTAGCAATGTTTCATTTTGTTAAAATCTCTTGGAATTTATTACTTGGAATTGAAGGAAGAGTTGGAAATTTGTTGTCAGTGGCAGCTGAAGAGATAACAAGCTGAAATAAAAAAGGAAACTATGTTTTTAAAAAGAATTAACACTATATCATAACGCTCATTGAATACAAAACGGACACATTCCAAAATAATTTGCTCTTCCATTAAAAATCGTATTCCAACCGGTTCTAATTTTAGAATGCAACACCGACTCATTTCGGATTGTGTCCGTTTTGTATTCAATGAACGATAAAGTAACTATTAATTTCAAGGGCGCTCACTGAACTGACCCACATTCCGGTGTCAGTTTTATGAATGTGTTTTTTTTTAAATCAAGTTAAGTAAGTAGGTATTCGTAGTTCGATCTTAGTTTTTGTGACACTTGAGTTTTTACCCGTGTGGTAGCCGGATTAGAATAGTGCCACTCCGTATCTTTCCGTGGATGTCGTAAAAGCCGACTAAGGTAATAAAGGCGTGTCGTACTGTTAGGCGATGGGCTTGCAACCTGTCACTAATACACTGGTAAACATCTTCGCCTAAGTGAGCAAAATGTGGTTACAGAATTATCAAAAAGTTTTTATAGTTGTTGGAAATTCTGTAGCTCTGCCTACCCCACCCTGGGAATAAAGGCGTGAGTTTATGTATATGTATGTAAGTACAAAAATAACAAAATTGCTGGTAAAAAGGTGGAGAAGTCAGCTGCTTGGATACAGAATTGGTAGACGGCTGTCAAAACATACTATTCTAACGTTCACTCGTATTGTAAAATGTACAATGTAAAAACCCAAAACTGTGACAGAATGAAGGGGCAGCAAATAAATAAATTAACACTGAGCGCTATTTGTTGACTTTATAATAGTCAAACAACAAGATTTAATTTGCGCAGAGATAATTTTTTTTTTCCAGACTAACCTAACCTAATAAATCTACTTGCATTTTTGAACAGCAGGGGATATTTCAGTGCGCTTGGTGCAGTTAAAACGCCACCTGTTTTTTGTTTTAATTTTATTGAATGGCTTTCACTCCTGTTAAGGTGTATTTCGCCAATGTCAAGTTATTTATAGACACTCTCATGGACTTATTAGTGCAATAAGTCCGTGGATATCACACGTGAAGACAATTGTTCGGTAAAAGAGAATTTTCTCCAATGGACTAAACAGAAGCACATGGGGTTAGCTCCACGCGCTTCTGTCAAGTCCATAATGTTAACTTGTTAACTTTGCAATCTTTGCTGAATTTTCACCTGTCACCTATCATTGTCAGGGTGGTGGTAAAGAGGGCAGGTCTGAGCGTCTTTCTACTGGATATATATTGCCTTTGAAGATGTTATCGTATTGTTTTTTACTCGGCTGCCATTACTATCAAGTAAATAAGAGCTATCGTAACATTGACAATACGATAACATGTCAAAGGCAATAATAGTTTTACCGAGTAGAATAGAGGCCCCGTTTGCCGTCTCCATAAAATAAAAACGAAATACGTTTTCCACTAGGTACATTAGTAAATCGGTTGTTGTGGTTACAGTGCACTTAGCGGTTATCTGCGTTCACTCTATATTTCCCTGTGGCTTTTGTTTATTTTATAAACTTTGTGTTTTATCAGATATATTTTTTTATGTATCAGAGCCCTACTTCATTGTTTGGTTCACACAAATTGGTTGACTTATGTACATAAGTTATCAAGACCAAGATGTCACCTGGCATGTAGCATATGTCACCCTTAATTTAAAGTAGTTGTCATTATCAAATGAAAGCATTTCCAAATTGTAATAGCGAAAGACGAGATTCGTGAATGAAGTTAACTTTCCTGCTTAGATTTTATGGCCAGAAGAAAACGAGCAAACAGACGACCTTGACATTTGCATTGTCAAAACTGCAAATTCGTAGCAAACCCAGAGGACTAACCGACGTCAAAATTCGTTAGCTCGAAATAGAATCTTGTGTCGGTCAAATGAAGTCAAAAGTCACAAATGTCCTAAATTTAGGACGTTGGGCCTTACCTCTGCTAGTTATTTTCCCCAGAATTTCCAAATACCAGACTAACAGATTCGAAATTTTCCCAGAAAGGGATTCCAGTATATTGAGAACTAGCTGTTGCGCGCGACTCCGTCCACGAAGAAAAATCAAACATAGCTTAAGTCACTCAGGGTGAATGTAGCTTTCCAATGGTGAAAGAATTTTTGAAATCGGCACAGTAGTTTTTGAGTTTATTCATTACAAACATACACACAAAAATAAAAATCTTTCCTCTTTATAATATTAGTGTAGATTTGGTATTTCACAATTCTGGTATTTCGGGGATGAGCGATTCCGCCAGTTGTCTTGTCCACACAATAGAACGAAACAAAAAAATGGTGTCCCCTTGTTTTACAGACTGAAAAATTACAGAATTTTGTTTCACAGAAAATGTTTCATATACTATTTGGTCCTTGTATTTTTGCTTCGTATATTTTTTTTTTTTAACTATTTACTTGAAAGAAACAAATTCGACAGAAAATCAATTCAATGAATTTTGTAATTTTATTTTTTCATTACACATACTTATCAAACAATATAATTATTTTTCAACGAATATTGTTTGGTCAGTGCATTTTTTAGAAGGTTGGGTTATAAGATAAATACTATATTATGATATAAATATGAGTGAGCGAGCGAGCGAAGCGAGCGAGCAAGACCTCTCTGGGCAGAACCGACTTGAATAGGTTAGGTTAGAAGGCTATGGCGGGAGCGAAGCGAAGCAAGCTCCCGCCTTAGCCTTCGAGGTTATTTTTTTTATATCCCTTGAATAAGCTATGCGATACCATTTGACTGCAAATTAAAATCGTATGCTTTTTTTCAAACGTTTCATTTCACACACCTTCACAAACTGCACCCTACTCTATAAGTTGATTTTATTGTTATTAAGTTATATTTTAAATAAATAATATGAGAACAAAGAATATTTAATTTGCTATTCTATGATATGAAAAAAGAAACATTGAATTTTATTTAAAATAAAAAACGATGATTTAAAAGTCTTCAAAGTAATTATTCTACATATTGATTATTCTATGAAATGATAATACGAAAAAAAATTTCTATGAAATGAAATTCTAAACAACTTCAGTCTGTAAAATAACGTACAACCCAAAAAAATATATCTACAATTAATGAAAAATTGAATCAAAAGATCAACTGACCATAGAACACGAGCATTTTGATTCTGTTATAAAAAATCACCCTAATTATACTTTGCAACGAAACCCCAAGTGTGTTATTACATAAAGTGTCTCCATCATGGAGCTGATAATGTGTGTCTTTACCCGTTTCGCTTGATAATGCAAAAAAAGAAAATTAACACTTTGGCTGAATTACACGGTGTAATTATTATAAGGCTTCGTTCACTCAAGCGAACAATTTATTTATTTATTAGGCAAACCAATTGTAAATTACATTTCATATAAGATATTTTACCCAAACTAATTGAATTAATGTCTAAATTTCTATTCTATATAGTTTGTAAAATATGGTTGACGTTATTTAAAAATGCACCTAACCTAAACGTGTTGCCGTATTCTTCAAAAATTTATTATATTTTATTAAGCTGGTAACATCATGAAGTTCGTGAGAAACTGATGGATGCGAGTAGCACATAACCGGCCGTCTTGGAGATCCTTGGGGAAGGCCTATGTCTAGGAGTGGACGTCATTCGGCTGATATAATGATGATGGATCATTACTTCTTCTTTATCTTCATTACGTAGTATACAGGGTGGCCCATTTATATCGTTCAGTATGGGAAAGTCTGAAACTATACGACATACGAAAATTTTTCTTCTTAGGAACCATGACATCGATTTTAATAACAAGAAAAACTGCATTCATAAATTAAAAAAAAACCTGTACTCAGCTCGGCAATCGAACCCGGTTGTTTTGAAAAAAAACTCACACTATTTCTATTTAGATATCGATTGTGTACGTCTTAACCAGTAAATGTCTCCATAAAACATTATGTCTAAAATGAATAAAATGCATTGTTTTCACATACTTTAATGATCACCTACTAAAATAAATTAAAATCTCAGGAACAACTGGTCCGATTTGAAAAAATATTTCAGTGTTAGTTAGTTTATCGAGGAAGGCTATAGGCTACATATCATACTCACATAAACCGAAGCGAAGCGAGGTCGGGTCGCGGTTTTTTATACTTACATCAATTATGCACTAATTTAAATAGCACCATATCCAAGTTGTACTTTCGTTGAAAAATTGCAACCGGTCGCCGATCATTACTCATAACTCCAGATACAAGATACAAGATAATTTATTCTCAGAAAGTGGGTATTACAAAATAATAATTGACTACTGAATGTCATGTTACTAAGTCTCGCCACAGTCAGACATGCAGTCAGATGAATTCGTTTTTAAACATCTCTCTAGTAAAAGGACTAATTTCTAGTAACAATTTTGCTTATGAAACACAATCATGAGTACGCGCCTTTAGTTTAATATTAAATCGGCAGAAGCTTTACGTAATAGCTCAATCCTTTCATTTGTCATCATGTCGCTCAAACAGTCAGACAGCTTCAGGCAAAACTGCTTCTTCTGGACTGTGTTCGGCCTCTGGCCAGGAAAAATACCCAATAAATACTATAAAATATTCTCTTTCACATATCTGATCATCTCTCTAGTCGCTTACAACGTTCTTCTAACTCTAAACCTCTTTTACACCCCAAAGAAAGTAGATTTACTCATCCCCGAAGTAATCTTTTATTTCACAGAAATTGCTGTGTCCACCAAAGTATCCATGATTCTAATAAACAGAAACAAACTAGTTGCAATTTTTGAGCTACTTGATTGCAAAGAATTTCAGGGGAGCGATCATATTGGAAAGGAAATTGTGAAAACATACAAAACATATTACAAAAAATATTTGTACGGATATACAGCGCTATCCAATTTTAGTTATTTTTCGCTATCATTCATTACAGCTGTTGGTTTCTTTTTTTTTTCTAAGCCTGTTAATTTGCCTGTTTGCGCGTACTATTTCTTATCCGAGGAAACGAAACATAAATATTTTACGTATATGTTTATCTACCAATACGTTTTCATGTATGGTCACATGATGTACAATGTTAATATAGACTCTCTGATCGCTGGCTTTATGGTGTTTGCCATAGCCCAAATAAAAGTGATCTGTCATGACATGCAAAATTTGAAATTGGATAAAAGTGACGCCGGCCATGATGAAGAATTGGACCATAAACAAAGCGAGAAGCTCCACAAGTGCGTCAAGCATTACGCGTTGGTTTTAAAGTAAATATGAATATTATTTATATTTTTTGCTATGACAACTATTACGACCAGGGGCTTTATTCCATTAGATGAAATCATATTGCTTTTACTATTAAATAGATGAAAACCCCCGATATAATGGCGGCCTCTAATTTCGGAACTGATCTTAAATGGGCCAATCAATTTTCAATTTTCATCTGACCTAGCTAAAAACCACCCTGATTAAACCATTCTTTCCCCGTGGTCCTGCTATATTTTGTCCTGCTGACTTTCGACGGAGCCCTGCCCAGTGGGCTCCCGTGTCTGGGTGTTTTTCCCTTCGGACATCAGAAGGTACCTAACGAACCTAATCTAACTACTTTTACAACAACCACAATAAGTATTTCGTGACCAAATTTGTGTGCAATAGGACAAATCGTCGGTGCTCTTGCAATACCGCGTAAGTAAAAAAATCATGTAGTTGCAAAATGTACCCTACTGACTTAGGTGCTAAGGTGTACTTTGCAACTTATTTAATTTGTTAGTTACGCGGTATTGCAGGCGCACTGACGAAATGTCGTGGGACCACTAGCAAATAATGGATTGTTCTATCTACACGTTAAACTTATAACCCCCCTTTTGCGTCGGGGGTTAAAACTATTGAATATTTCAGATACTGCCGTGACTTCCAGGGCATCATCAGTGCAACTCTGTTCGTGCAGTACGGGATCGGTTCCGCCATCATCTGCGTCACCATGTGCGGATTACTGCTGGTATGCGTAGGAGTTAAAATAAAACAAGAGACAATTCTCTTCTTCTCTTCTTCTCTCGTCTTTTTCTTCAAGGTATTTTCCATTATAGCCCACTTACAGCGGTCTTGTGTTTTCCACATCCAATCCAACGACACATACTCAATCGTCAGTCCATCTCGCGGTCTTCCTATGCTTCTCCAGACCGTTCGCGGTCTCCACTCCAGTTCCAATTACCCTATCTTCCACCGTACACGCTGCAAATATGGCCCACCCACTTCCACTTCCTATTGGCTTTGGTTTTTGCTATGTCGATCAGTCTTTTTCTCCTGCGGATTTCGGTATCACGGACCTGATTGCGAAGAGAAATCTCCAACATAGCTCCTTCCATGGCCCTTTGGGTGACTTGTAGTCGGTGTATGAGCTGTCAAGTCAGCGTCCAGAGGCCCGGGCCAAGATGCATTACGCTAACTAGCGTTTCTATTCGTTTCGTTTTTAAACCAATCGCGTCACTGGTAGATGACGTGATACGAAAGGTCACGTGATCTACCAGTGACGCGATTGGTTTAAAAACTAAACGAATAGAAACGTTAGTTAACGTAATGAATCTTGGCAAGAGCCTCAGATTTTGGCTCCATAGACCATCACAGGGAGGACACACTGTTGAACTGAACGTGTCTTACCTAGTCATAAACTAAGCTAGATTGTAACTGTTTGTATACTTATGTTGTAAGCGCTTTTGAGTATTGCGAATACCTTTACCAAGACTGTTACTACTATTGACTTTTCGCAACCGAAAATGGTTGTATGGGAGAGTACTAAGGGTACCGTAAAACGGGGTGAGTTCGGGACACAACCTGTTACAAATAAGAATAAATATTAAATGGACAATAACGTTACGTCAATTGGAAATAATTTCAGTCTTATAATTAGTAACATTATGCTTCATTTTAGGTTGTGTCCATACTCATCTCTTAATCCCTACTCACCCCGTTTTACGGCACACGATAACTATAAACATAATTATAGAGATAAAAATAACTAAATTATAGTAGAAACATCCGAGTTTGAAGACTATCGTTAAAAAATCATTATAGTTTAGTTTAGTTTATTTATTTCATGAAACAAATTACAATATAAGTTTGCATTACCATATCAAAATTAAAAGTATCGCATCATGATTGTCAAAAACTAATAAGATAATAAAATTAAAATTAATAATACAAATCATTTCACCAATAGGGATCGTCTTAATAATTTAAAAATAACATGAAATAAAATAAAATAACGGTCAAAAATATACAATAGTCACAAAAAAAGGTACAAAAGTTATAAGAAAAATGTCATACACTAGAGCTACAGAATTAATTCCATGTACTCGTCTACTGAGTACAGAGGGTTATCCAACAAAAGGTTTCTCAGTCGACGCCTAAATGTTTCGTCAGATGGTTCAGATCTCAAATCTGCGGGTAGGTGCTCGAAGTAGGTCGGGCCAATGACACGGGGGTTCTTTTCCGCAAGTGCCATGCGACGGGGAACTGTTCTTAAGCGTCCAGTGGTTCGGAGCTGTTTGCCCGGAATGTCCACGCGTGCAAACTGAGATATGTTATTTTTTACGAATATTATAGTTTCTAATAAGTATTGTGAGTAGTGCGTCAATATGCGTTGAGATGTGAATAAATCTCGACAAGAGTGCCTAGGTTTTACTCCGACAAGTGTACGGATGGCACGTTTTTGCACAATTAGGACCCTTTTGGTGTTTGTGGAGTTACCCCAAATGAGACTGCCGTAGGACATGAGAGAGTGAAAGTGAGCAAAATACACTTGTATAGGATTCGATAGCGCGACTTGCTTCGATGATTTGATGATGAGAGCCATTGTCGAGTCACTATTTGAAATTAGAAAACACGATCAAAATTGACCTCATAATTTACTTTAAGATTATGTCGTAGGTAGTATGTAAAGTTTACGCTGCAGAGACGTGGACGCTTCGAGAAATTGAGAAGAAAAAGATAGACGCTCTAGAGATGTGGTGCTGGAGAAGAATGCTTGGAATATTATGGACTGAAATCCGAACCCACGTGTCCATCCTTGGAGAGCTCGACATCAAGCCGCGTCTATATACACTAGTTCAGACCCGAATACTAAAATTCTTCGGCCATGTATCAAGGCTTCAAGGCGTAGCCATGACTCCGTTGAACGTCTTGTCGTCCAGGGCAAGGTGGAACAAGGCCACGTGGGAGCTCACCCATGCCATGGACCGACTAAATCAAATCCGCAGTGCTCGGACCGTTGCATGAGTGCACCAGAATGTCTGCGAACCGGGAGAAGTGGCGAGATATCGTACGGCGAGCGACATCTGTACCGGATCGTATTGATGAATTAGCGAGAGCGTGGAATTGCATATGTAACTATTAAAGGCAAGAGAAAGAGAGAGAGAGTATTTTTATGGGTCTCTATTGACTGCCATAATTATTTTTAGTCATAATGTGTGTTAAGTCATAATTTTCGCAAGTCATAATGCATATTTCTCAGGACTCGGTTATTTTGTCAGGATTTTTATAAAACTAACCTAACCTAACCTAACTAATCTACACGTTAAACGTTTATTAAAAACTGAACTTCAGCCTGAAAGAAGTTATGACAAAAAAAAGTATGACTAACAATACATTATGACCAACGATAAGTATGGCAGTCAAAGGGATCCGTATTTTTATACTAGCAAGTTTATGTAAAAGCAAAAACTCCTCAAAATACTTAAGTACCGACGCCACCTTTCCTGCACCTGGTCGCTTTTAAATAAATCGATCATACTTCATTATTTTGATCCGGTGTCATGGGAATAAAATGATAAAAGGAGAATCAGTTAATTTAAGAATCTGGACGTTTGGGAATTTAATATTTTGGGAAATTGGGTTTTCTTTTTATTGAATTTCAGTATAGGGTCTAGCTAAGTTCTAGGACACTAGCAGCAGTGCTTCTTACGATTCAAAAACCTGTCACTTGTTTAAAGTTTTATGAATAAACTTCTTGTAGCGTTAAATAATTCACTTAAATTGAAAGCCTAAGTTGTAATGTCTCGAACTTAATACCTTTCCTTAAACCGGGATTGAGATTTACGGTACTGACCCGAAACCGAAAACTCAATTTTTTATGGATCCTATAAGTAATAATCTAGTGGAACTTATTACAAATTAATGGGAACAAACTTTAGTTTGAAAATAGCTCGTGTCGTAAATACCCAACCATAATCATTAATCACGCAGTAAATAATTCCAGGCTCTGTACAAATAAAGATTAATTTCCGGTGACCATAGATTCTTGGCACAGGTCCTTTTTAATTTACGCAATGAACTTTTTTCATTTCACAGTTGGATAATTACAAATTATATATAGACATGTGGCAGGTACTCAGTATTGGCCCAGTAATGCCCTCTGAGTAGTACTAAGCGGGCATTAAAACCCATTTGCAGTTGAGAGAAGTCTTTTAAGCCTCAGATCCCCCCCTAATTGTCATCACCAAAATTTGGCTGCCCCAAAGGTTTGCCACAAGGATCGGTACTTGTACCCATCTGTTTCTCGCAACCTTAGCCACTACGTCAGTCCACGTCCCCCTTACCATCTGCCCTCTATTCCACCATTAAAAATGACAGGTGAAAGGTGACATTTAAGAGTACATGGCGTGGCTTAAATAAAGCCCAGTGACGTCGCACCTCGTCATCTTTGCAATGTATTCCGAATTATCACCTGTGACGGACAGGTATGTGAAATCGGGAGCTGGTGGCGGGTCCATTTGCCTTGCATGAGTCAGACTTGCACTTAAATATGTTTGCTTCAGCCTTCAACCATGGAAGCGTTCATATTCATGGTGGGTTACTTCTTCGCGATGAACCTTCAGATCTTGGTGCCGGCTTGGTTGGGGACTCAGCTTTATTATGAGGTCAGTGGATCATCATACCTACATTTCGGCCTAGATCTCTGTACAATGATCACTCATTGTCTCTGTCACTTGCACACAAGGAGCTATATAACTATGCGACGGTCGCACCTGGGCCTAATTCCACTTTGTCCTTAACCATATCTTTATCACTGTTGATGTTTACGTTATGGACATGGGTCCTTACATGGGTAAGGTGGAAGTCGGGAAGTAAGCAAGTAGCTATAATTTTTTATGGATCTACGTAGTTAGTCTCCACGGATTCGTCTACTTCATCGGAGAGTTAGGCATACAACCCTGTGCCTATATTTTACGGGGTAAAACCACATTGCCTTCGGCAGAATATGAAATACGATAGACAATTTTTGCTAGTAGATTAGAAGTGCTGTTTGAGCGCTTAGTCAATACATTTGTGTGTGTGTTTTGTCTCTGTAGACGAGTAGTAAAGGTTATCAAGATTTAGAAATTGGGTAAGAATTCTTTACACATCTTGTGGAACATGGCACATAAATCTTCACATAGTATAAAGAGTATATCTTCCTGTACCATTCGCAGAGCCAAGAGCTGATGGTGGCGGCATACAAGAGCGAGTGGATCCCTCGGTCCGAGGGTTACAAGAGGAGCTTGAGGCTGTTCGTGGAGCGCGCCAAGTACCCCGTCCAGATCACCGGTCTCAAAATATTTCCCCTGTCGCTGGCTACTTATATTTCAGTGAGTGCATTTCTGACTCCCCTCCAAAACAAGGCGAGCAAGTATAAAAGAATATGCTCGAACTGCTTTTTGATTTTGAAGGACAGTCAAGTGTTGAGATTATTTTTCGGAATCTAGTCTGCTACTAAGAAGGAAAGCACTCTTCCGGATGCTTCATATGTGGTTTTTGCCATTTGAGAATTATAGTAATTCCACCTGGCACCACGCCGATTTTGTCAAGCAATATTGGCGTGAAATTTCTACTGTGTGACATTCGGAAAGTATTTAACAAATTAGTTACTAGGAGTATAACTTAATGAGAGCCGGGGAAGGCATGAGATGAGGGGGAGAGGTACGATAAAAAAATTTACTATACTCTGATTATTCTAAGGTGATGCCTGTGACAGCTCACCTTATTATTACACTTATTTCTGTAACTTTACATAAATAAACACTACATCGTAGCGACGCCGTTCAGGACTTTAAATAATTACTCGCCTATTTTTAAACATATCCATATCGCTTGTGAATATAGTAATTGATTGAAATTACGAAATACGGCTGTCACAGGAGTCATCTTAGAGTAATCAGAGTATAGTGACCGTTGCCCTTCCCCCGCACCTCATCCATACCCCAGCTCTCGGTTAAGTTGTACAGTCAAGGAAACTGATTCCTAGACCACTTTAGACTATGTTCAAGTGACACTGTAAATAAAATCGTAAGAAGTCTCTTATGTTTTGATTGATTACATAACTTTGTCATAGTCCAAAGTGGTCACGGAATAATTTTCCTTTACTGTACTTCTATAGTAAGATAGATTCCTTTCTTCTCCTTGCATCCCTTGTTCCTTAGTTGTTCTGATACCCGTGCACTACCCTGGTTGCCTGTCAGTTGTTTTTTTTTTCAGATCATGAAAACGGCGTACTCATGTTTCACTCTGGTGCGGTTCTTTGTGGACAGCCAACAGCAGTAGGATATGCTTTGTTTGTATTAGAAATATGAATATTTTGTTTTTAAGTCTGTTTTAATAAACAAGCGGTAGAGACATAGACAAACTCTACACACAAAGAGATTTAATCTACATTAAACGTCTTTGACTTTTGTTTCGTTTAACACTTTATAGAGCACATATTACTCGTAGCATTAGCACCTAGCTGTACTTGGAGGCAGAAAAGACACAATAAACATTGTACTAATAGTGTGTTGTTTTATTGTATTAAAAAACCTCTATTATTGGCGGGAAAGTTCAAATCATATTTCACCTATTATGGTATTGTTTTTCGCCATTACTGTCAAGTAAATAAGAGCTATCAAAACGTTAACAATACGATAGCAGGTCAAAAACGATATTGTTTTTATTATGTTGAATAAAGGCCCAGTTATGCTATCAAATTAGTTTTACTTTTAATCGGATAGTGCTTATGTTATTTTTTTTTAGACAGTTCATATGTTTTGGGCGAAATGTTTATCTATCAGAAAAGAGATGATGACCGATTTTTTTTAATATTAATTATGGCATTCACTATTTCACCAATATTGAGTTTATTAGAGTAACAAGTCCGTGGATACCACACGCCAGGACAATTTGTTCGGAAAAAGAGTACTTACATATCTAGTCTACATTTGAAGTTTCTTGCGGCGTTTCTTCTCAGCAGTGGTCTCTTGCGAAGCGCTGGTAGATTATTGACGCGTAAAAGTGTCCGTGCGGCCTACTTACTGAATAAACATCTTATATCTTTTTTTTTTTACTCTGGTAGACTAAACAGACGCATTGGCTAGCTCCACCCTCTTCTGTCAAGTCCGACCGACAGTGATTTCTTCTACCAGCTAATATGGTTTTCTTGACTTACTTCCTCGTGGTCCTACTAATTTGTCCTACTAGTCAAAAAGTGAACCTAGATTTGATCACTAAATACTAATTGTGGTTGTAAAAGTAGGTGGGTTAAGTTCGTTAGGTGTCTTCAGATGCCCGAAGGGCAAAACCACTTAGAAGCAGCACAAAGTCAGTAGGACAAAAATAGTAGGACCACGAGGAAACGGCCTTTTCTTGCCGTATTTTTCCCTAAATGGACCTGTCGTCAGTGGGTATAAAGTATAAAGTTCATGTTCCTACGTGTCGTGCTTCGATGCAACTCAACGAAAATCGTATGTATCTAACGCCACATAATGCGGGGTCAAGTTATGATATTATGAACTCAACAACAAAAACGACGTAAACGATGAGGTTTTCTAAAAGAATACCAACAATGCGCCAGCGCATACCTCGATCATTATCACATACGTAACATGGCTAGAACCATTATAACACGACCTACGTCCACGACCTTATTACAATGGTGTAAGATTTATTATTGCTTTATCCATAGGCCATATTTATAATGTTCTTTACGGGAGATGTAGTACAGTTAGATAAATTGGGACAATTTAAACCTTATGTTTATGTTGTTTGTCAGAGAATTTTAAAGAATTTAAATCATCTCACCGGTTGTTATGTCGGGTGTTTAAGGTACAGTCGAGCACAAAGAGATTTATCCACTTTTGGACCTTATTACATACATACATACATACATACATTAAATCACGCCTGTTTCCCAGAGGGGTAGGCAGAGACCACTTCTTTCCACTTGCTAAAATAAAGATGGAAAATTGGATATATCTCTGTGTAGTCGACTGTACTATCTCTATGGCAATACAGACAGGGCCTCTGTTTTACTCGGGAAAACGTAATTGCTTTTGACATGTTATCGTATTGTTTTTAACGGTGCCGCGATTACTTTCAAGTATATAACAGATACGATAACATTTCAAAAGTAATTAGTCTTTACCGAATAGATTAGACTATCTGGTCCTAGACAAGATGCATTGCTTGCGAGATCGTTATCGTTGTCGAAAATGACGATTGACGTAAGTTACCGGACGGTCGCGTCGAGCCAGTTATGCAAGTTCCATATATTTTGACAGTTTTCGTCAGTCGTTTACGTTAAAGTTAACGTTAGTTTTAAATATAACACAAGAAATGGTTCACCTTCATGTGTACCCTACTATTATTAATATTATTTATTTAATGGCGTCTACATAATAACGTAATTTTACTAATGACAACTACGAGTATATGCAACGTTGTACGGTGAATCCTGTCCTGTCGTCGAAGTCTTCCAGTCATAGTAGTCGTTATGACCCTTGAAGATGGCGGGCATCCACTTCAATGGCTTGGTGTGATCTTGACCGCTAACTCATTTGGAACCATCTTTTCACTGTTATTTTATTCAATGCAAGTGCTTCATCAATGTCACAAGTTGTCCAACAAAACTGCCCTGGATTTGCGAACCAAAATCAACGATAAGTAATTAACAAAAAAAAAAAAAAATTGGTCAGATGTTTTCAGAATGACAGCCAGCCATAGACCCCATGTATACCTACTCGTTTTGCTTTTATTTATTTATTTATTTATTTATTTATTTATTTATTTATTTATTTATTTATTTATTTATTCGAGGAGAACCAACAGCTTTACAAAACAATATAAAAACATGAGATAGCATCAACTAAGCCAGTAACAGGATCTCGCTTATGGAAACAAAATTAACCACTAAACAAGGTGCCACACATAGACACGTGCAAGAGATTGAGTTAAATTGATGAAGTAGTCAACAATTTACAAAATTAATATTTCAGTTGCGACTTGACAAGATACAAGTGAAAAGAAGATACATATAGGTACCTAAAGTAAAAACAACGCTAACCTACCTACAAAGAGTTAATTCGCTTAAGGCGCACTCAGTCAAAACACCTCTCAACTAAAATCCGCCTCACCGAAGGTATTTTAGAATTAAAAATATCAATATCCAGTTCATTTTGTATTTACCTATCGCATTTTGTCAAACAGTTTAATTAAGCTGACGATTTAATGTGAAGAAGAGGTCACTTTCTTAATTTATGACGTTAACTGATAATGCCTAGGAGTATATTTTTATAGGTTTTTATTATTCATCCTTATGGAGAGTGTATGTGGCAACGCGTTGGCCTGGTAGCGACCCTGCCTACGAAGCCAGCGGGCCCAGGTTCGATTCCCGGTATGGGCAATTATTAGTGTGATGAGCACGAGTATTTGTTATGGAGTCTTGGATTTCTTCTATGTAATTAAGTATTTATGTCGTTGTCTAGTACCCATAGTACAAGCCTAGAGCTTAGTTTGGGACTAGATCAATTTGTGTCGGATTGACAACTGATAACAAAAAAATGTGTGTGAACAAGAAACTAACCCAACAACACCCATTGACAACCCATGATTAGGTTAGTAGTGACGTCGATGGAGTTGAATTACACTAAGCAATTAGCTATTGCGGTGATCCAATTGTCCAATTAGTGGAACCTTAGTGGGCAGTTCACCAACAATGAAATAGACGTTTTCAAGCTATCATTTAGCTGTACATGTGTCAATCTTAAGTAGGTACTTATTTTACAGTTAAACATCTTTTTTTTTGTTCCTGTTTTTTTTTTAAAATTAAACATAGTTTACAGTTTTAATGTCCCCTAAATAATCACTGGAACATAATCAAATAGAATAATTAAAAAATTGGACAAAATGGTAATTCTTTAGCTCTGCCTACCCCATTTTGGGAATGGAGGTGTGAGTTTATGTATGTACCTATGTATGGACAAAATGCAAACAACACGATTAATAGTTTGTAATTATAAATATTTGCACAAAGTTATTTTGAACATATCCAAAAGTCATTTAATTTAATCTGTAGTTTGAAACCGAAATCCAGAAACAATTTTAAATGGCTAAACGCCTGCTAAAAACCGACGCGCAATTAGTGTCAGATCGTAGTATTTGTCTCGCGTCCAGCATTGCCTTATTTTATTACTCTTATTAGGAACCAACGCAAGTTAACTTCATAATAAATAATTTAATAGTGTTTAATATGGTCGTTAGAATTAATCAAACTCTTTTGAATGAAGAAATTTAACGATCAGTGCGCAGTTCACAAAAGTTAAAAGGTAGTAAAGTTGATAAGAAATAAACATCAGGGGACACTTTTACACGAATTGACTTAAATTAAGCTTTAGGTTTGCACTATGGGTATCTACTAGACAACGAAAAACATTCTTATGTATACATAAATACATTATCTAATACATAGAACACATTCAAGACTCAGGAACAAATACTGGTGCTCACAAATATTTGCCCACACATTCGAACGTAGACTCACTAGCGATATTTATTTTAAAAATGTACTTAATTCGCAACGGTAAATCAATTTTAAACATAAGATTAAGATATAGATACGTTTAACGCGTGTGTGGCCGTAAGAGCTCTTGCGTAAAAATATTTTTCACGTCACCTATTCGGAAAGGGGTCTTTACTTCACTGCTAGGAGGGATCAAAGTGATACTTTTTTGTTCAAGGACATTTATGATTGATCTTAATACAGTTTTATGAATTTAGCATTTTAAGGTTATTAATTGTATGTTAGTGACATCTCTCACCGACACATGCTCGGTACAGATTGAAAAATAGGTACTTACCACTAATTTTCTTGTTAAATTTGATCATTTCTGCACGTTTAGAGAATGTAAATAATTGAATTTGTTTCATCGAAAAATACCTTTTATTTTCCTCATAGGTGATGTGAAAAGCAGTATGTGTCACACTCACACGGTTGCAAAATAATTTCCATTTTGGGCACGCCCTCGCCGTTAATACCTATGTCATTTTGCTCCCTTGTTACACTATCTACTATTTCTCAACACTGCGCGGAAATATGAACATTATTGGTGTGGTCTGGTTTGGGGTCAGAAAACATCACTTTTATAACAAGCCGTTTTCATCTAAAAAAATATAGTTACCTATTAATAAAAAAAAAGTTTAATTTCCTCGCAGTGGCTGAGAATAGCACTGTCTACCTCGGCAGAAAGTGCAATTTATGGACTCAATTGAACTCGTACCCAAGGGGCCATAAATCGTATACTTTCTGCACTGGGCAACAATGTAGGTACTATATTCTCAATCGACTGATGGTGATTATGTCTGGGTTGGTCAGATAAATGGTTAAGCACCAACACAATTTACATATTTCTCTATTTTTAAGTCGTTTAATCTAATCCTGCTAGAAATGTAAAGTTTATAAAGTAGTTAATTAGTGATAGACTTACATAGTTTTGTCTCACTGCGCCGTTTCACTCGGAGTTTTATCAGACACGAGGAGATGCACTGCAACAAAGTAAAACACTTTGAAATTTTACATCTTAGGTAACCGTAGATGTCTATCCAAAATTGAGTATAATATAATCCAGTCTCCAAGTTCTATTTAGAAACGGTTTTTACAGAAAACTAGCACATATTACCGAAGCCATTTAATCTGGACTCCTGGCGCTCTGACCAGAGCGTGACCACGCCTGAAGACTATGGCCCAGACCCTTGCATTACAAGGGAAGGGCTGTCCTTAGGGACGTATATATTTGGATTGGTGATGCGACAAATACCTACTGTGGTGCTTCTTCACAACAATAGTGGAAAACACTTATAGATTTATTGTTGAAAAAGACCTCCTTACAGAACAGATATTTATTAATAATTTTCAAGAACAAAAAAAAGGGCATACACACAACGGCCACGTCGGCCACTGGTGTTCAGATTTATTACAACCCTAAGCTACTAGGTTACGATGCTCTAGTACTAGATTGACCAGCTTGATGCTAGTAGCACTGAAGGCAGCACTTAACTAGTGCGCGGGTTACGCATGATGATGATGACTGACCTTGTATACATGATGTGACGGACGACTTCCTCCTGTGTTATATGTCCTCGAGCCGGGTCTCGTTCACGTCCATGATCTCGTCAGCCAGCTGCAGGTTGGTCTAGTTGCCAGCTAAAGGTGGCTCTAGTGAACGTTGTGGTAACAGTGTATCAATACTGACCTCGTGTATGTGACCGACGACCTCCGCCCGCGTCATGTCCTCGAGCTGGGTCTCGTTCACGTCCATGATCTCGTCAGCCAGCTCTAGGTTGGTCTAGTTGCCAGCTAAAGGTGGCTCTAGTAGACGTTATGGTAACATTGTATCAATACTGACCTCGTGTATGTCACCGACGACCTCTGCCCGCGTCATGTCCTCGAGCCGGGTCTCGTTCACGTCCATGATCTCGTCAGCCAGCTCTAGGTTGGTCTAGTTGCCAGCTAAAGGTGGCCCTAGTGGACGTTGTGGTAACGGTGTATCAATACTGACCTCGTGTATGTGACCGACGACCTCCGCCCGCGTCATATCCTCGAGCCAGTCTCGTTTACGTCCATGATATCATCGGCTAGCTCTAGGTTGTCTCAGTTGCCAGCTAAAGGTGTCTCTTGTGGACGTTGTGGTAACATTGTATCAATACTGACCTCGTGTATGTGACCGACGACCTCCGCCCGCGTCATGTCCTCGAGCCGGGTCTCGTTCACGTCCATGATCTCGTCAGCCAGCTCCAGGTTGTCCCAGTTGCCAGCTGATGGTGACCCTGGGGACAAGACAGCTGTTGTATTAAACCGCCTCAGAACATTTTAAGAGGATTATGTATGAGGTTAAAAAGTTCCATACAAACTGAGGTAAAGTTTCTCTCCCCTTAAACCGAGTCCTATGTTTACGATTTTTTTATAAAATTTACTACCAAAAAATAGGTCTCTAAGGTTTTCTTTCCTAGAAAATATTCCTTGAAATAAAATATTAAAAAACCATGGAGTTTGGACTTGATTTAGATCGAGGGCTTTACGTATTTTTTGTTTTATTGTTTTTTGTGTTTAAGGCCCTTCATAACGTGATGAAAAATATCGTTATCATAACGTTATATTTTGTTAAAGTTAAAAAAAAAACTACGCTACGCTGGTAAAGTTTTTACCTACAAACATACACATACATACATTAAATCACGCCTGTTTCCCAGAGGGGTAGTCAGAGACCACTTCTTTCCACTTGCTACGATCCTGACAAATCTCTTTCGCTTCTTCCATATTCATACATCGAGTCATGCCCGCACATCTTGCCAAACCCTCGACTTCTTCTTAGCCTAATTGTGCAAAATGTAGTTATAGAATTATCAACAAGTTTTTGGCGTTGTTGGTAATTCTTTAGCTCTGCCTACCCCACTCTGGGAATGAAGGTGTGAGTTTATGTATGTATGTATGTATCTATTAGTACATCCCTTACGACTATTTCGTTCATTAAATACAAAACGGACACATTCCAAAATGAGTCAGTGTTGCATTTTAAAGTTAGAAGCTGTTAGTATAAGATTTTGAATGCAAGAGCAAATTATTTCGGAATGTGTCCGTTTTGTATTCAATGAGCGATTTGAAGTCCCCATATAAAATCGGTGCGTTTTCTTTTCTCTCATCAGTCAATCAGTCACCCGCAGTTACCCGCAACTCGGTTATCGCTATTCGGGAAAAAGTAGCCTATATCTTATTCCAGGACCTAACGTCTGTGTGTCAAGTTTCATCCCGACCGATCAGTGGTGGAAGTAATTAAACATCCAAGGAAACAAGAGTACCTAACCTAAGATAAAAGACATTTCAGGAGGATTTTGTTAAAGATGGAATTTTGCGGTAGACGGCATTGGCAATGGCAGGATGAGTTGGATTCCTTTTTGAAGGAGTGGCCAGAGACTGGTCAGAACAGGGAAACATAGATAATAGGGGGAGGCTTTCTCCCAGAATTGGGACTTTGGGATACATCAGGCATTTAATAATAATAAATTAATTATAATAAATCGCTGGATCAGGGGTTCAGTACAGAAAGCACAGCTCCTCGACACGTTACGGCACGTATTGTGCGGAGATTCCTCTTTCTGCAGCCCTAACCACCGGTAGCCTGAGCCCTGCGCCGGCGGCACCCGTAGGTTCGCTTTTTTATAAGGGTTTGTATTAAGTACCTTTTGTTATTTTACTTTTATACTTAAATATTTATTGTAAAAACCAAATTTACAGAAAATAAAATATATAAATATCTAAAACATGTTCAGGGTAATACTGTAAGGGTCGTTCGCCTTAACCATATCGTCTTTGACCCTGGCCTAAATTGTCTACGCACTCGCAATCGCAATCGACTTCAAAGCGGAACAATTGTTTTCATTTTGTATGCAAACAAGCATTCGATTTTCAAAATGAAATCGATTGCGATTGCCAGTGCGTTAGGCCAAGGCTCAAGGTGCCAAGATGCATTACGTTTATGCATCGTGACTTTTCGTATCACGTGATTTACCAGTGAGGCGTTTGGTTTAAAAACGAAACGAATAGAAACGCTAGTTAGCGCAGTGCATCATGGCAAGGGCGTTATCGTATTGTCAACGTTGTGATATCTCTTATTTACTCGACAGTAATGGCGGCCAAGTTAAAAACAAAAAGACGATTTGGATTTTACCGCCGAGAATAAAGGCGCTAACAGTGACTAAAGCCTCTAAAAGTTAGTTTCCACTTGCTTATTCAATTTTTGATTAAGGTGAAAGGGGATGCGCGACATAGGACAGCCCTTGCGAAATGGCCATAAAAATTCATGAACGTATTTTCTACGTGAATATTTTGCTTCTGCATAACCTTTTTTGTACACGGGGAAAGTACAACGAATAAAACATTTCAAAAAACCGGTCAAGTGGGAGTCGGACTCGGGTAACGTGTTTATTACATTTTTAACCCAAAAAAAGGATGTCATTTAAGAGGTGTACCCTTGTTTTGCCGACAACCGTTTCTTCGAATATTATTTCATCGACAACGATTCATCGAAACATTAGTACTAGTAATATTGTTTGGCGTTATTTTATTTCAACTACTATTTATTTAAATTTATGTTACTACGTGGAAATACTAATCAACGAATACTACTTAATCGCTGATTTGTTTCAAATTATCTTAATTGGTACAACTACAAAACATTGCAATTCATTTCTTCGACGTATTACTTTAATACAATAATTGTTATATGCCCTATTGCACATTTATACATTTTTCTAATTATGTAGCGTGACAAACAAATATGTATAATAAAACTAAGAATTATTGATAATATTAAATTAATAATATTATTGCATAACTAGTTATATCAAGAAATAGAAGTACGAGGCTTTCAAGAAAATGAACTGTTGACAGAAGTGGGTTAGGTTAGGTTAGAACTGCGACCCCCAAGAAAACGAACTGTTGACAGAAGTGGGTTAGGTTAGGTTAGAACTGCGACCCCCAAGAAAACGAACTTTTGACAGAAGCGGGTTAGGTTAGGTTAGAACTGCGACCCCCAAGAAAATGAACTGTTGACAGAAAAGCATGACACATTACTGTTTAGTTTTGATAGCAAAATATTACCAATTGAAATAATGTTATGCGGAATAAATATTATTACAAGTAAAAAAAAACCAATTAAAAAAACCCGAAATGATTAGTCATGACATGAATTCTATTGAAATAAGTAAACTACCAATTAAAAGACCACGTTTCAAATTACCTAGTATTGAGTCCTCGACGCAATGACTTGTCGATGAAATGAAAATACTTGAAACGTTGTCTTTGAAATAATATTCGATTAAAAGTCTGTCGGCAATTCAATGGTAAACCCATTTAAGACCATATTTTTACAAGCTTTTTAACCTTGCAATCTACATATTATGTATGTATGTAAGGGTCAAATCTTGCAAGTTAATTTTGACCCATTTCCCGGTTTTCGATGAAGCTGAAAATTTGCACTTAGTTCTGATGACAATACAATAATATAGTACCATCAAGCTGATCTGATGACGGAGACTCAGGGTGGCCATAGGAACTCCTAAATAATACATGAAAAACACGTCATGTTAGGGCTTGTTAGAACTGTCTTGACGAGTAGATGACGACTGTGCAAAAAATATACAGTCAGCAACAAAAGCTTGTCCCATAAATTATTTTTTTGACGAATACTTTTTCTTAATACCGTTCGGCTGGCCATCGCTATCACACTTGCGCTTGCAACTGACAGTATATTTGTCACTCGTGTGTCATAGAAAAACGAAGATTGCCGATCGGTATTAAGAAAATGGTTGCACTGTATCTGTGTATTTGTGTGTCTTTGGCATTGTAGCTCCCAAACAGATGAACCTATTCTGACGTGTATTTTTTTAGAAAAAGGCTAGTTTAATAGGCATCGTTCTTAGCTAGGTTTTATAAATATCTAGGACGGGTCATTTAAAAGCTGTGAAATTAGGGGTCCCTCTATCCTCATATAAACTTGACAAGGAGATATTTGGACGACACGTTAGTCACGTCCATGAAGAGGATGATGAATGTAGAGGAACCATATGAGCCGGGATGACAGGGCCTTATAAAGCTTTTCAAACCAGCTGATCAAGGTCCCATGGTCTCCACTGCAAGCGCCACAAATTCGTAATCATTTAATAATGAAGAATATTTGCGGCGCTTGAGGGTTTGGGCCTGATCAGCTGCTGCGGCCTGATGATGGTTGACTGGACGTGGGAAAGGGCGAATGCGTCACACGAAAAATAAAAAGGTTAAGCAAGTGATATTTACGATAAAGAATGAAGAACGAAGATGTAAAAAAAAATCGTTATGCAGGATTAATAAAGGAATTCTCAAGTGGTTTGGACATGTGGAGGTGGTTTAACAAAACAGATATTGTATGAGGCAAGAGTAAATAGGAATGTTGGAAGAGGCCAAGAGGAACGTTCCACGATCAGATCGGGGACGTATGCATAAAGGGCCAGGGGTTAGAGTTACGAGTAGATAAAGACGGATAAAACTACAAATACTAAAAATCTGGGAAAATATCCTTAATGAAAGAGCATGATTATAACGAATTTAAAAGGTTCTTGAGAAACGAGTGACTGAAGAAAATGTTTATACCTACTAAAAAACCTCTTAAAAAGCATCAAACTTTTTATAAAAATTTCATTGAAAGTGTGATACGTAGGATTTCGGGCCAGTATAGATTCGTTCATATTTGTTGTTTTTCGAAATACACCCTAATGTGAGCATTGAATATTTACCTAAATATAAAAAAATAAACTGGTCTGGCCATACGTTCCAAAGAGGTATTTTTCCTCCTTATACCGTGTATTGTTTTTAACCACACTGACAAAAAACTGGTTGCCTGTAAAGTCGGTTTTACGGGCGAAGATTTTACGTGACAACGTCTTTTTCTCGGTAGAATATTTATTGATATGAATATAATTAAATTGCACAATAGGAACAAGGAATTGAATGAAAATAAGAATTGCACAAATTTTAACTATAGAAATATATTTTGTTTACTAAAACATTGTACATGTAAACTTAAACTTAACTAATTCCTATTTGAGTGATTTTGTTGAGGATAGGTACTGGAAGTTGAAGGCATTTGCTCGTCCGTTTCCATTGTTTTGAGAGTGGTGATTCCTGTTGAACATTTGAAATTGAATGGATGAATTTTTAATTTTAAAGAATCAATTTGAAAATCAAAACACTTATTCAGATCGAAGGTTCAAATTTTTGCTAAATAAATTTGAAATTAATTAAAATTTGTAATTGTAAATGAAGAAGTTGAAAATTAAAACATTTACTTAAATTAGATGTTAAAATTCTTGCTCAACACAGTTTAAATCAAGTTTTCTTATATCTCCCACTTTTTCTTAATATTTGTAATTTTAAAGAATCAATTCGAAAATCAAAACATTTATTCAGATCGAAGGTTCAAATTTTTGCTAAATAAATTTGAAATTAATGAAAATTTGTAAAATAATAATTAATTAATTAATTAATTTTAAACTAATAATTTACTTAACACTATCAACATTTATCAATAGTATGACATAACCTATAAACTCAGTTTCTCAACTTTTGTGTCAATCTAACAATTAATCAATCAATCATAGTTTACGATAATGAAATATCAGTGTACAATTATTTACCTTTATTGTTGTAGTTGTTGTAAATGACGAATCTAAGCACTCCACATTTTCACTACAGACACAGCTGACGATACTTTAACCACACGTGTGAACTTGTATTATGACGCTTTCTTGTTTTTCCAACGCCAAGAACGTTCGAGAAAGACAAAGACAGAGACACAAGCATGCGCCGATTCAATGCGCCTAATTCTCTAGTGCTGCGCGCGCGGCAGACCGATCATAGTTGAGTGGGAGAGAGACGCAAGGCATTCGGCGGGCCTCTCTCTCGTTCGGTGACTCATCGTAACGTTACCGAGCGTTACACTTTTTCATAAGTGACTCCCAGCCGCAACCTAATTTAAGACGTTGTCACGTCAAAAGAGTATCTGTATGTTTGTCTGTGGCGTCGTAACTCGCAAACGGATGGACCGATTTTGACGCTGTTTTTCTTAAAGACAGCTAATTTAATCGGGTTTGTTCACGGTTAACTTTAATCAAAATAGTTTCGGCCGTTTGAGAGATATCATATCAGCGAGGAAAGAAGTCACCATTATATCCTCGTAAGGCCATCGTCAAATGGGTTTGGGTAAAAGTGTTGTCATTGGTAAAAGTCATACATTTTCAAGGTGAGCGGCCATTAGTAAAAGTGGTAAATTATAATAGAATAATTCAAAATAAACATGTTTTGTTACGTAATGTAATACTCTTAAGTGCTTCGGAGCTGAGATATTTAATATTCTTACCTTTAGTACCAAAAACTGAATACTTAAATTTTTATTATCTCGGCTCCGATATTATTAAACGCCATAAATTATATATGTGTTCCGAGGTCCTCTATATAACTACTTATGTAAAAATCATCCCATGCCGCTGAAAAAATAAAGACAATATTCTTCAAACAAATTTACCCAATGCCCTTTCGATAGTTCGAAAAATAATCTTGCGGTGGTCAGCCAAAAGCCACTATGACAAATGTCTTAAATTTAGGACGTTAGGCCTTACGAGGATATCCAAGGTTTCCATTACACAATTAAAATCAAAAGGTAGAGAACGAGAGTTAATTTATATACAAAACTAACGAACGTTCCAAACTCGTGTTTAAGTTCGACTCTAAATCAACTTACCATACAGTTTCACTTTGTTGTCCTTAGTTTGGACCACTATGATAACGTAGCCCTCCAAGTCGACCGATTTACATTTAACTGTGGTCATTTTCTCTATGGCATTTATTTGGGTGGTAGGGGCGCTGAATGAATTCATTTTGGTGTTATTATAGGCTCTATTACAGTGTTATAAGTGCTTTTAGCTTTATAAAATCGTTTTCAGCGCTCGGTCGATCGGCCAACGTTTCCTCCAGCACCATTTTAAACAGAATTTACGTTTAGAAAATGAATTTCTTCCGCACATTTTTATAGGATTATCACACATTTCTCACTAATTAGCCCGGTGAAAATATATCGGCCATTTCTCACGTATCTAGCCGGAAAAAGTTAAGCTGTTTGAAAGCGCACTACCGACATCGTTAAATTCTCATTTAGATTAAAAGCTCTAGTTTATTCTGTTTTAATTATTGATATTTTAAGCGTATCGAAGAGGTTTTGGTCACTCGTTCACTGGTCACGTTGGTTTTTTGGTTGGTGTTAAAATTTTGTACATTTTTCAATCATTTGTGGTGGTTTTATTTTCGTTTTTGGTTCGCGCTCGCGTCTAGGGGGACCGTGGTGTTATTTTGGGTATTTGAACTGGTGTTGGAGGCTTATAAGCGTGTTTTTGAGGTTGAGGCGACGGTCCCTCGACTACGGACTGGATGCTCGGCGCGAATGATACCGCCATCCCATTTTCGCGCGATCAATAATGCTCCCTACCCAGCATCCCTTCACTACCACAGATACGCCGCCATTCACGCTACCATGTGCTCGCGTAAACATTTGTAAGAAAAAACATTTGATGGCATCCAAATGTATGTAAAATATAGACGTTTATATGAAAAAAAGAAAAAAAATTACAAAACGGATATTTTCAAGGTCCCACCGAGATTTGAACTCGGATCGCTGGATTCAAAGTCCAGAGTGCTAACCATTACACCATGGGACCTCATAATAGAGCCTCCGAAATAACGCAACAATTTCGACAGTCGTTATAAGATGACGATTTCATTAAATTCATAGAATATCTTGGTTGTATTTTATTCTGAAAAATCAAAAATGTACTTGTAACGTAACTTATGTATGATCATAATTATCGCCCAATTGGTTTAGATTAGAATGTTTTGTTTATCCACTTCTTTCAACAAATTAGTACATAAAACCACCTCTAGATGGCGGTAATAACAGGCGTGAAGTTGGCAGCAAAGACAAATTTACAATTGTTTGTGTATCACCATGGTACAAGACGAGCAGCGCCCTCTATGAACAGCTGAAATATGATTGTCGACAGACAGTGTTGCAAGTGTTAAAAACTAAAAATAAAATCGGGTAAAATAAACGCCATAAAAAACGATGAAAAAAGGTAAGGATAATATCAGTCTCTGCCAATAAAACATTTAAGCAAGCTTTTGTCACTGACTGTGCTTTTTCTTCTGCTTATAGCGACGAAAGCAAGGATGCCAAATCCGAATTCTATAGGTATAACTAAAGTATAGCTGAGACGCTATTGCTACCTTTCGACTTGTTTATATCCACAACTCAATCAAAAGAGCATCAGAATCGGTACCAGATAATGTTCATAATAATGTTTTTTTACCAAGAGCTCACTGCATGTGTTTTCTAAACTGCCTGGTCGGCGCAACTCATGAGTCGTGACCAAAATGTAAGCCCTTAGGTCAATAAAAGATTTGTATTGCCATTAAAACTGGCTGGTACAGTCACGAGATTTAATTTGATAGGTACCCACCTTAGGTCCAAAGTCAATCTAACATTCTACAACAATAAGGTTAAGTTTCCTAAAAGTTACAAATGACTTGACATCTCTAATGACATTGACGACTTCAAGCATATTTTCCTTGAAATGGGTCCCAAATTAATGCTCGTGACCGTACCTACCCGATACTGGTAGCGATGTATAGGGTTTTAGTTTAAAAGTAGGTATATTGTATAGTTATTATTTAATTAAGCATTAAAAGTAAAATTCACTTCATAAAAAAAAAACTAAAATATACAAATATTGAAAGTTAAATTTAAACTTACAAAAAACACAAATCACCATAAAATATTTTTTGAAAAGTGGTTACTCGTTATTGTATTTAACATTACCAGACATGATTTATATTATACGGTGGAGTGATACTGATATAAAATATAATAATAATAAGTTTTAAGTAGTCATAATATTATGTTTAAGTTTAGCTAAATCTATATAAATGGCTTCGTGGTTATAATATTAATAACATTACAATAGTAACTCGAGAATAGTCCTTCATTCCAAGGTTAACTGGAAGAAATCTCATAAAGCGATAAGTTCACCTTTCTAAACATCACATCATCCTTAAAATAAGTGCAATTATATAAAATAATTAATATTGTGCAAATAAAGAGTATACTTACCTACTTACTTATAATGCTTTATAATAATAAAGTCATACTACGCGCGTTTTATAAAAAGCTCTGTTAGGGAGATTGATTTATTAACTAGCAATGCCTTATCTTCAGGTAAACGTTTTTAGACAAAACGGGTTTTTTGTAACAAAGTTACCACATTATTTAGCATTTATATAAGCGTTTGCGTTTCTAAAGCTTTAGTTAATGTTAATAACCGGATCACTATATAAATTAACCAGTTTGTGGGCTTTGTACCTTTTCTACCATTGGTGGTAAACAGTCGTGTCATAATAGTAACACTGACTGATTAAATGTCAGTTTGTCACTGACTTCGCTGTTGTAAGGTTGTCATTTCGTCTATCTGATAACGTGATAGATGAATGGAAAATAATTAACACCGTCCAGCGAAGTTAACGTTGACGGTCGCTCCGAACCCTCGTCGCGTGTGTTAATACATAGGGTGGCTCCGATCGCATCTTCGCTCAGCTAGCTATGATCAATGTGGGAAACAAAGATGGCGGAATAATACCGTGATTATAACCAAGCGCGTCGTCGTAGTGGTGTGTAGCGTTATGTGCTGTGGTGCGCGGCTGCAGCCGTGTCGGGGCGCGTGAGGGCCGCGGGCGATGGGCGCGCCGGGCTGATGCCGCCGGCAGGCCGCGCGGCTATGGCGGCCGACGACGCACGCCCGTCGCTGTCTCTCTTCACCGCGGTGTTCGACTACACGGCGCAAGGAGGCGACGAGCTCACTCTGCGCCGTGGCGAGATCGTCGAGATCCTCTCGAAGGACCCGAACATCTCCGGCGACGATGGCTGGTGGACGGGCAAGATCGGCGATCGCATCGGCATCTTTCCCGCGTCCTATGTGACCGAAGAGGACCCTTTGGCAGTGACCTCGGTTATAGGGGACGTCGATCCTCCGCGCGTGTCCTTCTCCGAGCTAAAACTCGAGGAGGTCATCGGTGTAGGCGGCTTCGGTAAAGTCTACCGTGGTTACTGGAACGATGAAGTGGTTGCGGTCAAAGCGGCGCGCCAGGACGCAAATGAGGACATTGAGGTTATCAAGGAAAGCGTGCTGCAGGAGGCCAAACTGTTCTGGATGTTGGAGCATGAGAATATTGTGTCGTTACAGGGTGTGTGCCTGGAAGAGCCCAATTTGTGTTTAGTGATGGAATATGCCCGCGGTGGGTCATTGAACCGAGTGTTGTCTGGAAGGAAGATAAGACCAGGGATACTGGTGGACTGGGCCATCCAGGTCGCTCGGGGTATGGCGTACCTGCACGTAGATGCTCCCATATCCCTAATACATCGGGACCTGAAAAGTTCAAACGGTAAGTTTTAACACCAGTATTATTCATTGGTAAAACTTTGTTTTGTTTGTTAGTGAGTTGTTCAGTTAGTTTCCTGTTACATTCTGATTATATTCAATTTCATGTTATTTGACTTGCGTGTTGTGATTGGAAACAATTCTACAGGAAAAATTAACAACACCTATGTTCCAGTCACAATACATTTCTTTTATGTTGTGTATGTTATGTACAAGGAAGTGAAGTACCTTAGGGTTAGATTCTTGTTGGGGAGTTAAAACCATGGAGCCTAAGCATTTTATTTTTGTATTATTTCAACATAGCGCAAATGCATTGTTGGTGTTGGGTAAGGTTAGGCAACAATATTTACGTGCACAGTGCATTATAGGACACTCAAGGGGGTAAACAAATGATTTAATGTAGTAAATACAAATATTCTTAACCTGTAGCGCGAGCTGTGGACCGACTGTGGTTCATGAGAATATTTGAATTTGGAACTCGGAGAGCAAATTGGTGGCAGACAGTTGTTAGTGATGTGACAAAATGTAAATGAAATGTATTTTTTTTCATGAAAATTATCAAAACTGAGAAACATGACATTCCATAGATATTACTAAATCTATAAGTTTATTTACCAAACTATTCAATAAACACACCTAAAAACAATCAAAACATTACCCCTTATCTTACCAATTATAGATAATAGAAAAGATAGGAAGATAATGGTTTATATGGTTTCATTGTTGATGTGCTAATTATGTACTTAATTCTCTATTATTATGGGATAACTTAAATTTTGACACACATAGTCTTACCTAGCAGGTTCTTCGCATTGATGATCTATGAGAGAAGAGGATTTGCTTGATTTAACTTTTTTTATTATTTCATAGCCTTTTATTCGCTATAAAGAGTTCATGAATTATATTGATAACAATTCACCTATAAATTATATTAAAGCAGAAAAAAACGACGCTCTTCGGTAAGATTTGAACCTACATGTCTGGCTCTCCGGGCCGTTGCAGGCGCATTACCACTTATACAACCAAGACCCTACTTAAGATCCATGAAATTTGTGATCGCATGCTTTTTATACCCGGAGGTGGTGGTGGTGTCAAATCCTACCTAAGGCTGAATTTTTTTTCCCGCTTTCATATAATTTAGAACTTTGTAACAGATGTTTCTGTTTAAGTAGAAATTAATCAATAATCAAAATTGAACTTAAACTTGCACAGCCTTCTCCAGCTTTTTACGTTTAAATCTGTCCTGCAGTATTTTGATGTTGACAACCTCATTGTCTCTTTGTGTTGTAGTGTGGTATCCATTCTGTTACAGTTTCAGTCCACTTTGCTCTGAGGATGTGGCCTGTCCATCGCCATTTTAGTGTTGTGACTACACATCTACACATTTCATGACTTTTCTATGTCCTACTGCTCACTTTCGGTCTCTTTTTGAATAGTATTCTCTTTTTTCAATTTAACCATATTCAATGATACCCCTTTTATCCCACTAATATTATAAATGCGAAAGTTTGTGTGTGTGTGCTTAGTCTGTTACTCCTTCACGCTGCGATGGCTGGATGGAATTGGATGAAATTGGGAGTGTAGATAGCTTATACCCCGGATTATGAAAATGGCTACTTTTTGTCTCGTTTTTTTTTTAAATCTGTATGCAGTCGCGGGCAGAAGCTAGTTTGGTATAAATTCAAGGCTGCACTAAAATTTGCACTATATACACAACCTATAATAACTTAATACAACATAGATAGATTTGTTATTCTTTTGTCTCTCAGAGCAGAAAATAAGAGACCATACTTTAAAATTCTGCCCTACTAAGTCAAAAGTAATGGTATCTCAGACAAAACTCCTCTGGCAAGTGCAACCTCATTACTAACGGTAAAGGATTGAATTTTCTTTGGCTATTGAATGTAAGATACCGCCTTCTGGCGTATGAGGGCAAAATGGATCTTCAAGAAAATCCATTGTTTCATAGCGTTTCGTTTTTTTTTTTTTTTTTTTTTATAGCGCCCTTCCTGTATCCATATGGGGAAGTACATAACTTTTTTACAAGACAATTTTTTTTCTGTTGTTTTGTCCCTGTGAGTTAGCTTAACTAGTACTTTAACTAGTCACAAGCTTATAGGGCATGACTAGATACAGGTTAAGATCTTTCCCAGTTCCTCACTTGTTTGATTTGTATGAAATGCTTTCTGAGATTATCGCAATAATAATTATGGTTTGCCATTCTTTAAATATTACTTCTTCACTGATGCTTCTACAAAAGTATCTGGTGTATATCTTCTATCAGTTCCCATAAAATAGAACCTTCTATTCCAGAAGTCCCTAAACATTTTTGTCTCATAGACCACTTAGCATTTGTTTCGGTTTTGGGTGCTTGCTGCTTACCTAATTTTATCGTTATCACGTAAAAACTAAGCAAAATGTAATCTTCGGGATATTTTGCACGGATAACTTTGGAGGTCTAGCCGGCTAAAAATTGACACAGGCTACAATGAAATTGAATAGATACAAAGTAAAAAACTACATACAGAAAATTGAATCAATTTATATAAATAATACATATATGTTTATTTATATATTTATAAGAAAGTATTACGTGAGTAAGTAGGCACCTACTATCTGTGTATTAATATGGATTATTCCATTAATGGAAAGCCAAAATCAAAGTCACCCTGCCTAAATGGGATCCACTATCATGGACCCCCATTAATTTTTCCGCTCACATGGACCTCTTGCAGGTCGTCGTCGACCCCTGGGGGTCGATATAGACCACTTTGGGAATCACTGTTATATTCAATGCACCAGAACAATGACATTGTTCACACATTTGAGATGCCACATTGGTATACGTGCAAATTAGTTTCACGTAGGTATTACTACTGAATGTATACCCTTATCAACCAAGCTAATCACGGCGTTTCCGCGACCACGAAGCTTCCGCAAGATTTGCAAATCCGCATCCGCAGTGTTCCATCCAATCCGGTTTTTTTTTCATAATTTCCTTCAAGTCTCATATCGCATCCACGTCTGCGGATATCGAAAGACCTGCATCTGTAACATCCCTAGTTACTAACACAACTAACCGGGACTTGACTGAGGCTACGTGTAGGTAGTTTGAATTAAAAAAAAATGCGAGGGAAACCTGGCTGTATTTTTAGATGCTGTCGTCAATGTATGTTAAAAAGATTAGAACACATAAAATCCGATTGAAGAATGTGTTTTGAACAATTATGAGACTCGCGCATTCAAGACGAATCTAATGACGTATCTTTTATCAAAATCGGTTAAGCCGGTGAGTATTTACGAGGGGATATAGGAACTGGCATACATACATAAAAGTCGGATAAAAAACTATTAAATAGACCTAACCCTTAATAGGTTTAGGGAATGTGGAAGGTAGTGCTACTTACATACATACATACATTAAATCACGCCTGTTTCCCAGAGGGGTAGGCAGAGACCACTTCTTTCCATTTGCTACGATCTTGACAAATTTATTTCGCTTCTTCCACATTCATACATCGAGTCATGCACGCTCGTCGGTTTCGGGTACTTAAGATTCGGCCCTTTTCCAGTATTTCTCCGATTTGACTCGAAAAAGTACGCCTAGGGCGGCCCCTTCCGATCCGTCCACTCACTTTCGAACTGTATATTACAATTACCTTTCATGTAAAAAAACTGCGTACGAATCAGTCTATCAAAATTGGACCTACGATGCCACAGACTGACATACAGATACACGAAACTTGTATGTAACCGTCAGTTTACGTCTGGAGTTAAAAATACAATTAGCCAACTATACGGCATTAGACATTAAATTATCCATTCATTTTCGTGCCTGTTCCAAGAATGAATTAATTTAGTGAACATCAAAATTAATTAAACTGACCTTTTTATTAATTTACCTGACTACTGAAGCATCAAATTAATCAATGCTGCTTAAAATCAAACTTAATTGGGGTCAGGCCTGACCATCTGCAGAATTTTTAATAGCCCTTATGCAACTCAGCATTGTTCAGCCCACATATGAACGTACTTCGCCCACGGTTCCCCTAGTTCTTAATGTCGAATTATACTTTGAAAGTGTTAATTTAGGTGTTACAAGGATCATTAGACAAAAAACTGATTGGATTAATAATAACTATATCTTAAGTTGTAGTCTTTGTTTCTCATGGTTATTAATTATGTCTACTCTGCTTCCTGTAATTCATTAATCATTTTGTGTTTTGAGAACACGGAGGTTTGAAGCATGGAGGTTGGATGTAAACTCCATAGCAATAGACTTGTCTTCTTTAGCAGACACTTTTATAACCTCAAAATGTTCCATTTTCACCTAAAATAACAATTTTGTCATGAAAAAACAATCAATGATGAAAATCAGTAAAATTATGTGCAAAATGGGGTTGGGTCCCGTTGGGTCTTACTTGCATTTAGCCTTGGCGAGCAAAACGGCTCAGTAGTACACTGACCAAGTATGCAAAATGACTTGGTTATATAATGTCATTGTTACAAAATTGTCTTAGTTTCAGGAAGACTTACTTTGGGGTGCGTAACGATCGATATAAAAATATTTTTTATAATATCAGTCGATATAACGCTCATTTGATATACTTATTGAATCATATAACAACATTGAATATATTTAAATATGATATAATTAACATTTTATGTAACGATCATTTGTTCTAAAAATATTTTATATAACATACATTAAGTATAATGCATAATTACTATAATCAACTTATGATATAAAGTTAATTTCATATAAAGTACAGTTGGTATAAAAAAATACTGTCTATACTAACTCGTGTCCAACCACAAGGGTCGGTTTCTTAGTTACCTATTGTGACCCTGCAGAGCGGTAACTCCTAGGTCTTAACTAATATATAGGTTAGGTTAGGTTAGAATTGTGTCAAGGCGCGAAGCGCCGTAACTACGCGGAATAGGAGCTCCGCAAAGCGGAGCTCCGTCGACTTTGCCTCACGGTCAGCGTTGTACCAAAAAATCATTCGACAAAAATAATATACCACATGATAGTTATACAATATGATTTTTATACAAAATGATGATTATACCAAATGATGTTTATAATAAATAAATGATATATCAAATGATAATTAAAGTAAATAAAAATAGATATTTTGATAATATACCAATCGTATATTATATAAAATGAGTGATTATATCCTTTAAAATTATATCAAAAGTTATTATATCAAATGAAATTATATTAATTATTTTTATACCGATCATTACACACCCCTTACTTTGCAAACTGTCTTGGTCGTGAAATGCACAAGTAGGCAGAATGACTTAAAGTACCTACTATGGAGGTGATAATAAAATAATGTATTGTCATTGTATAACCTGGACAAAATTGCTACTTAGACATTTTGTATACTTTAAGATTTAACTACATAGCGTTTATACATTAAAGACATTCTACTCCATTGGCCATGAAGATGATCCAGACCATTTATCTACCTATTAAAACATTAAGTCGTTTTACAGCCAAGTCATTACATCTATAATATGCCTAATAGCAATGAGGACGTTTTACAGACCAAGGCATTTTGCTACCCGGACAAAATACAACTAAGGTGCTCTGCTCCCCGAGGCTAAATGCAAGTAAGGCCAACGGGACCCAACCCGCAAAATGTGGTCTCTAGTTGCTTTATTCAGCAGTAAACGGCCGTATTAGCCAAAAATGATGTATTTGAGGTTATACAATTGTTTACTAAATTAGACAAGTCAATTGGTACGGAGTATAGTGAGACATCATCTTTAATCGAAATTTTTGGCATTTATCTTTCTTTCTTAGTCAGATTCAGTACCTATCGATAAGTTAAATAAAGAAAGCAAGACGTACGAACTTATCCGACAAAATTCGAAGTCTCGTGTGATTGCAGTCAAAGTAATAAATACTACGTTACCAAGACGTCAAGACTATATACGTCCCTATGCTAATAATAATAAGGTCTATGTACTGCACAGTCAAACACTTACATTTTTGACCCACCTAAGATCCAAAGTCAATCTGACATTGTACAGCAATAAGGTTGACTTTCCTATAAGTGACTTGGCATCTCTGATGACAGACGACTTCAAGCACTTTTTTTTAAATGGGTCTATATTACGTTCGTGATCGTTCGTAACTATCTATTTATAGCATAATAACTAGTTAAAAAGTAGGTATGTCGGTTTTTTGTATCTTTTTTTGACATGCTATATTTTATCCTGAAAAGTCTAGTATTATCGTACAACTAGCAAACAGCCCTTGCTTTGTTCCTTTTATGTCAATTTTGTGTAACACCCGTACACAAACCAAAATTTATTAATTTTAGTACTTACACATCAAAACCTTCAGCGAAAAGTTACCTAACTCATGGTGAAAACCGCATGAAAATCCGTTCAGTAGTTATTGAAATCATCGCTAACAGACAGACAAACGCGGTGGGAGACTTTGTTTTATAATATGTCGTATAATAAGCAATTTCATCCAGACATATTTTTATAAAATACTTCTTCGTTGGGCAATAAAAAAAATGAGTTAATATATAGCCTATGACACTCGCAAATAACGTGGCTTTCTATTGGTAAAAGGATTTTCAAAATCGGTTCAGTGGATCCAGAGATTACCACTTACAGCGTCATAAACTGTACGTCTTTATAATAATAGTATAGGTAGATATATTCCAGTTTGTCCGAATAGTCGAGTTTTTGTAGAACACAACTAAACTACCTATTACACATATTTACCTAGAACATATGTCTCTGGCTTGACATACATAATTTGTGACTAAACAACTGCATCAGACAATGCATTGAAAATTAAGTGCAATTAATCAAATATTTATTAACAATCCACATTTGTGTCGCTTGCCAGTTCCTTATTTAATAATTGCATTGTAACTTCAGTTGGTGTTTTATCTAGGGCATGACTACCTATTGTGATTACTAAATGGGATTTGCAATGCACCTTATTTTGCATAATTGCATTTATATTGTAAATAAATTTCTCCTGTTTCATTTTGTAACAACTACGTTGATCATTTTATGCAAAAAATCGCTTAGATATATTTTGTAGTTTTATAATATCACGTAATTTCTAATGCAACATTTGCATTATAAAGTTGGTTAATAATCCAGAAAATATGTATTATGACAATTATAACTCATTAGCAGTTAGCAGTCCAAGTCTACGCGTACAGTCAGCCAATTTGATTCCTAGGCCACTATGGACTTTGTCAACGTGACGTTGTAAACCAAATCATAGGGAGTCTCTTACGTTTTGGTTGACAACGTCACTTTAACATAGTCCAAAGTGGCCTAGAAATCAAATTGGTTGACTGTACATGTTTCCCACTACTCCCCTATTTCCTCCCTTTGGGAATCGATTTTCAAAAATATTGAATATTCCTTCCAAATTTCAAGTCCCATAGGTCTTCGGTTTAGGCTGTCAGACAGAAAGTCAGTTGATGGAAGAGTTATATGTTATAGTCTACAGGTTGCCCACAACTCCGTCCGCGTCGAACTGTACATTATCCCGTGATGATAAGTAGCATTTGTGTTATTCCAGGCTATAATCTATCTCTGTGCTAATTCTCATCCAGATCTGATCATTCGTTCTGGTAACAAACATCCAAACCCATTTATAATATTAGTGAGATTACAGTTGGAAAATAAGGGTCCCTGGTCAATGGCTGTTAAGAAGTTTTTTTTTTCTCAAGAGACCTTCCGCTTATTCCACAACCATAGGCATGTATGTTTGTTTATGTTTGTTCGAATTCGTTTTGAAGTTTCCATAAATCCCTGGTCTACCTTTTTCATTACACCCAAGAGCTCTAGGATTACCTACCTTGCAACAGATAGCTATTCATATTTTAACCCCCTCTGTATACTTTGTTTGCGTTCTTCCCCCTCGCTCGCGCCAAATGGGGTGAAAACCCTTTTTGCGCAATCCAATCATTTGAAAGCTTCCTGTCGACCTGACGTCTTGTCAATTTCCACCTTGGAAGTAAAAGGCAACTGTCTAAAAAGGCTTTTTGGAAGACAGGTCCAATATGTTTCGTCCAAATTGTCGTGTGACATTGAAGGTAAGTCGTAAGCTGTAACTTCGTTGGGCCTATAAATTTACCGATTCGTAGATAAGTCGTTTGGATGTGTTTGAAACTGAGTAGGTTTTACGTGTCTGATTTGGTATTTTTCTGTATAAAGGTAATTTGTATGTCTGCAGCATGGGGTTTGATTCTGAAGTTTAAAATATATCAAATTAAGTCAACTATCAAAACCAAACTAAAACCAAACCAGGGGGCTATTTGCTTAACGCACTCGCAATCGCAATTGTTTTCATTTTGAAAATCGAAGCCTTGTCTGCTTACAAAATGAAAACAATTGTTTCGATTTGAAGCCAATTGAGATTGCGAGTGCGTTAGGCAATAGCGACGCAGGTTATCACAAATTGTCATGTTCGAAAATAAATTAATATGTCATTTATAAATGCATTTATTGATACATACAACACTAAAAGTAATCAAGACATTATTAACATTACGTTAAATATATTTAATAACCTAGGAATATTATATAATCTTGTCACAGTCAGCATCCAAACTATTCATCCACCTAAATCTCTAATTAATATTCACAAAGGCCCCGCTATGAATGAGAACTAGTGCGAAGTTGACTCCTCATTAGAGCCGAGGCGAGAGAATTCAATTACAGCGCGTGAGTGCCAAGCTTTATGGTCCGACGCCGGAATAATTGGGTTACAACTGAATATCCCACTTCTGAACTGATAAAACTTTCCAAAAACAACTCAAAATCCCACCTCTGAACTTATAAGATATTCCAAAACAACATGAAATTACTGCCCATTCACGACCAACACTTTGTTTTTCAGACAATCTCAAAAGGTCTCTCGAGTAATAATTCATCAGCTCATACCAATTACAATTGCGCAACTTTTAATGAAACTATCGTAAAAATGAATAGTTCGTGCTTAACCGCGTCTTGTTATTTCGATAATGTCGCTTAAAAAATGGTTTCGCTTTCGCCGGGCTCTGTATGGTTATGTATTTAAAGCGTTGCAAGATATTGCGCGGAGAATTTTGGGCTAAATGAATTGAGAAGTTGATATTTAAGCTGGCAATTTGCCTGTGCAAGCGGGCTGGCGGCACGAATGGCGTGGCGGATATTCGATGTTGCCTTTTATGTGCATTACTTGGCTGTGGCTAAGACTCCCGTTACTTGCGTCTGGACCGGCACGAATCTTTAAATATCCAGGGTGTTCTGCATTAATTCCTCATCAAAAAAAGTCTTCAAACATCGCCCGCTAAAATGTAAAAGCTTTCCAAAGGTATTGGACCGTGTAGCAAGTTCCAACCATTCTTATTTGAAGGATGATTGAACAGGTTTCTTGTTAGAAGTAAGACGTAAAGTTTGTTAACATTGTACAAAGTGAATAATTAAACGACGTCGTATTTTGTTGGATAAATAAGTTCGTTTTTATCTTTCTTTCTCAGTAAGCTCAATGAGAAAACAAGATAAACACAAACTTATCTTCTGCAATGGTAGTCTAAACAACATTTGCCTCTACATAAAATAAAATGCCTGAGAAACAAGTCGTATATCTTTTGAAAGTCCAAAAATAAACCAGTCGTGCATCGGATTTTTTGCAATTTCTGACATTTTCCTTCATTAAGGGTAATTTGGCGAGGTGTAATCATCTCACTTTTTGGATACTGGATATTTTATAATTGTGCAACGAATATTTCTCAAATTATAGCCGTGTAACCGAAATGAAGCGACGGCGTCGTGTCAAGACTCGAGAACAAGCGCCACCGGTTTTGCAATGAGATAATATGCTTTTGGATTAAGTGGCTGGGTATTATCTTTAACTCTGAGTATGCAGCCTTTCTTTATCTTTGGGATATTGGTAACATGTGGATATGATATATTACGATTCAATTTCAAAATTGGTCTGAATTCTGAATTCGAAATTTATTTCTCAGCAAAAAAAGTGAAAAGATCTACGTTTCCCTAGCACCGAGGTGCAGCCTAAGGTGGTGTCTCAAATACAATATCTAAAGCAAATAAGATTATCTTCCATTTTAATGGGCTTGCGCATACTATAGATGTTTCCTATTAGATGCAGCGATTGGGTTTAACTAGGTAGCAGCCACAGCTATAATCGCTTTGAAGTCGCTAATAAATCACCTCAGAATTCAGCTGATAGACAAATCAATAATTCGATGAGTGATGGATCCTTGTGCCCTTTTCAGACTTCGAGGGGTTAGTTCTGTTGGCCGTGATTCTCTCACGATCTCTTCGCTTTTCCCCGCCCCGACATTTATAGAGAGCAGGTTTGATGGAAATCGTGGACATTAATCTCTAAATGTCCGCTCCGTCGGTCCGTTGTGATTTAGCTAGGTATGTCTCAGTTTCTGAACAGGTTGTTGATTTTTATCGCGTTTATTAGTCCGTGGGAGCGTGTAGGTATCGTAAACGCTTCTCTTCCGGAATAACTGTATTGTTAGTTTGATATATGTAGATTATAAAATTATTTGCCTAACAGGTTCTTGGAGGGTTGTCTTTGTCTGTTTTTAAATTTATATTCCGTTACGGAATTACGGAATCTTCTATGCATATTAACTTCTGCGACTGGCAGGCAACGCATAACCTGAACCACTGGACGATTTTTCGAAAGTCAACCCCCAATGTGCAGAAATTAACGGGAAACCATATCTGGTCCTACAAAGTTACTGGCGTCCTCTAGCACGGGAATAAGGTATACAACTGCTGGAAAAAAGGTTTATACTTGCTTTTCATGCAGCTTATACTGCACATACGCTGAATAACGGTAATCCAAAAACTTTAATTTCCTGCCTGTCCCAACGTTTAATTTCCCGATCACTCCACAAATAAATACATTTCAGATTTCACAACGCCAATACCATGTACCAGCTGGTCAATAAACCAACAGCCCCTTATCGAATCGCCCACGTGGCTTTATCGCTATAAAACATCTACATAATTATCCCCTGCTATGCCAGATATTCGCTTGCATGCTCTACCGCCCCATACGTAATAACTAATGACAGAAACACCAGCTGTTGAATACGACAACCGTTCACGCAACATTTCAATTCAGATTCTGTTTAAATCGATCCTTTTCACGTTATTTTTCTAGATTTCAATCTTAACAGAGATAAGTTGCACGGTTTAACGCTTGACAAAGGTCGGACGAGATCGGACTAGCCCAGACAAATGGATGAAACGGCTTGGAAAACTTGAGGAAGCTTTGAATAGAAAATTGCACTTTCAACTGCAGGTTCTTTCTTTGCGAAAGTCAATTGAAACTTTTGTATTTCATATATCATTGTTCAGTTTTAATTATGTATCGTGTCTCTAATGTTAGATTGTTATTGTTGGTCTATTAGTGGTTGACCTCGATACATTTGATATTTTTTATTCAAACTCGTCTCAGAATATTATTTTGTCGAGTAGATTTATGTTTTCTCGTATCGGTTTCGGCGGAGCAAAGTAATGGGCCGCCGCATTGGAACCTAATTCACTTGCCTGCAATGCGGTGGCCAGCTTGAGATAGATTTAGCTTTTTAGCTACGGTTATAATTGTATTGCTATTTTTGGTTCTTTTTATTAAATTTCGTTCTGTATTATAAGGATTCCAAGATATTTAATACACATTGAGAAATCTCTTAGCAAGCTTTAAATTGCAGTTTTTAATGTTTGGAGTGATTGCAACGTCTAGCAAATTAATTTTCTGGGTTGTATTCTCTCAAAATCATTTATTTGCAGAAGCATATTTTCCAAACACGTTTTTTTCTATTCATGAATGTTACCAAACGCGTTTTTCGCGTGAATTTATTATCCTTCTAATTTGTCCATTCGAAGATAATTCTGGAAGGTTGAAATGTATGGAAATCGGTCTTATAAGGACTGATTCGAAACGGATTTACCAAATTCAAAATTATTTTTCTGAGTTTTTTTATTCAACCTATTTTGTAAAACTTTTAAAAATGATAACTGTCATTGTCATTAAAATATTGTCTCACAAAATATTTTCTGTACTGGTTCCCTAAAAAACGGTAGAATGAATCAAATCCAACGGCGAGAAGAAATCGTTGCCAAATGGTTGTCAAATCCTAACCGTCCCCATCATTTCATCGCAAAAGAATTAAAAATCCATCGCAGAACTATTGATCAAGTTATAAAACGCTACTTGGAGACCTTGTCCACGGCCCAGAAGCCGAGGATTAAAGAACACGGAGGCCCGCGGGACATGTGTGTGAACCTAGCATATCAATTTCTGGAATCTCAAAAATTAAACACAGTTCTAGTAGCATCCCCAATAGTTCTACAGTTCTACATATTTATTTTCGATAGTTCAGCTTTTTTTTTTCAGAAAAACGATTTTTTCAAAATGAGATGCTAACTTCGCGTTCCGCCTATTAGCATCTCAGCAGTTCTCGATGCCTGGGCCTTAAATACGTCAGAAAATGCATAGTTCTGTAGTCTGGAGTCGACCTGGCAATAGTTCTAGCCTTAAAAGGAAAAAAAAATATGAGATGTTAACTTCGCATTCCGCCTATTAGCATCTCAGCAGTTCTCGTTGCCTAGGCCTCAAATACGTCAGAAAATGCATAGTTCTGTGATCTGGAAACGATACAGCAAAAGTTCTGGCTAAAAAAACATAAAAATCTATAAATGGGATGAAATGCTAGAACATTTTAGATAGTTCCAGTTAGCTTTGAAAACATAATAATCTAGACTTGCACTGAGATGCTGCAACTTTTAAGAGAGTTCAGCCTAGCATCTCAGCGGTTCTCGATAGCTAGCCCACAAATACGTAAGAAACTGCACAGTTCTATGTTTTAGAGTCAAAACAGCCATAGTTCTGGTCAAAAAATCTAAAAATCTAGACTTGCACCGAGATGCTGCAACTTTTAAGAGAGTTCTGCCTAGCATCTCAGCGGTTCTCGATAGCAAGCCCACAAATATGTAAGAAACTGCACAGTTCTATGTTTAAGAGTCAAAACAGCCATAGTTCTGGTCAAAAAACCTAAAAATCTAGACTTACACTGAGATGCTGCAACTTTTTAGAGAGTTCAGCCTAGCATCTCAGCGGTTCTCGATAGCTAGCCCACAAATACGTAAGAAACTGCACAGTTCTATGTTTTAGAGTCAAAACAGCCATAGTTCTGGTCAAAAAACCTAAAAATCTAGACTTGCACCGAGATGCTGCAACTTTTTAGAGAGTTCAGCCTAGCATCTCAGCGGTTCTCGATAGCTAGCCTACAAATACGTAAGAAACTGCACAGTTCTATGTTTTAGAGTCAAAACAGCCATAGTTCTGGTCAAAAAACCTAAAAATCTAGACTTGCACTGAGATGCTGCAACTTTTTAGAGAGTTCAGCCTAGCATCTCAGCGGTTCTCGATAGCTAGCCCTCAAATACGTAAGAAACTGCACAGTTCTATGTTTTAGAGTCAAAACAGCCATAGTTCTGGTCAAAAAACCTAAAAATCTAGACTTGCACCGAGATGCTGCAACTTTTTAGAGAGTTCAGCCTAGCATCTCAGCGGTTCTCGATAGCTAGCCTACAAATACGTTAGAAACTGCACAGTTCTATGTTTTAGAGTCAAAACAGGCATAGTTCTGGTCAAAAAACTTAAAAAATCTAGACTTGATCAGAGATGCTGCAACTTTTTATAGAGTTCAGCCTAGCATCTCAGCGGTTCTCGATAGCTAGCCCACAAATACGTAAGAAACTGCACAGTTCTATGTTTTAGAGTCAAAACAGCCATAGTTCTGGTCAAAAAACCTAAAAATCTAGACTTACACTGAGATACTGCAACTTT